>CM062812.1:518265569-518533541 GCA_031772625.1 Pinus tabuliformis | reverse complement strand
GTAAGATTTAGTCTCTAGAATTTCTGCAAGGCCTGCTATTGCAAAAAATTGCAGCGAAACTCAGATCTTCAAGAGAAAAAAAATTCCTGAAGCAAGGGTTTCATTTTCAGGCCTCCCGCCTGGATCTGGCCTCTCTCTCCGAGCCGACGTCCTCCTCTAGCCCCCTTGCATCAACCCGAGATCCCCTGGGTCATCTTTTGAGGCTCCTTGAGGATTCTGCCAGCTAAGGGCCCGTCATCCCTCTAAGGGTCAACGTTGGCCCTTTCATCCTTTGGAGGTTGACCGTAGTCCTTCTGGGCCTAAGCCTCCCTTTTTTCTCCCTCCTTGCCTAGGTCGTGGCCTTGTGGACCCATGACAACCCTAAAAGGGGCTCATAACCCTAGTCACAGCCCTAATAGGGCTTCCTCCTCCCCGCGTAAAGAGTTCTAGGGCATTTCTTGCCTCTTTTTCCTTCGCTTCCCTATTTGTTGTCCTTTTCAACCTCTATTGGCCTCCTTTCGTCATCCTCTTTTGCCTTTGCCTTGCCCTAGTTTGCCCTAAATCCATCTCTGATTTTTTGGACTGAATACTTGGTGGTTTTGCAAGTTTTGGGCCTCAAAAAATATATTTTTCATGTGGCAACTTCATCCCAATGTTTCAGCGAATTTGGACCAATGGATCTTCAAGGCCTTGGGCCTAGGGGTTTGGTCTCTAAACCCTAGTTTTTCACTATTTTATTACTACTGTAAATTTTATCTTATAACAGTGATATAAGTGCTATAAAACACATCTAAGTTGGTCAAAATAATTTTTAAAAATGCAAAAGTTAATTTTATCAAAATTTGCCACTTAAGCATTGGTTATCTAGCCTAGATCTAGAAATTTGCTCGCTGGAATTTTCTGCTTAAACCTTTGAATCAGATCTGAAATTTTTCTGAATAATACACCCTAAAAGTGCTCAAATTTTGATTTTTTCAGTTTGGCAATTTTTTTTAAGTTTTTGGATTAATTTGGCACTTGATATAAAATCTATAGCTCACTGAGTTTCTGTTTACTTACTACCATAACAAGTTGTTTCATATCTGATATAATTCTGAAATTTGCATCATAAGAGATCTAAAAATCTAATTTTTCTGATTGACAAAACTAGTTCTCAATTTTGAATATATTGTAACACTAATAACTCACCAAGTGCATGTTTTTCTCACTGATGTCATAAGATTAATAAGTCTTGAAATTTTTGTCAAGTCCCACTAACACAACCAGTTGAGGATGGGCCTTGTTAGCAAGGCGACCCAGGATCAAACCTCACGGAGGTTGTTGCGCCTATGCTAGGGATGAGACATGCTAAAATCCAATTAGCTTATGGTTGTTGTGGCCCAAGCCGGATGCGATACCCAAGTGATTTTGATGGCTTAGATGCCCTTGGGTCGCGGTTTCTCTAGCCACACAAGCCAAGCTGGAGGAACAAAGACAACTTCACAAACAAACAAAAAATAAGTGTTGAAATTTCTCAATTACTATTGTTGATCTGAGTTGTTGGAAATCTAACATTCAATTATCTCATCTTTGTCATAGGAATTGCCTAAGTTTGCACTTGAAAACACTCAAGAATTTGAATCTAGTCTTGTTGATGAATAAAGTGAACTTGGGCATCTAAGATCTAATTGGCATTGTGGTACTAGCATAAGAATATTCTTGAGTAACTTTGATTTGCATCTTGTGTTGATGATCATTAGTGGATAAGTGCTCTAGTTTCTTTCAATTGTTATCATCTTGTGGATTGGTCTATTTTGGCATTAAGTTAATTAGCTCTTTCCTAATTGTGAGATTGCACATAACTTTTTGAAACTTGAGATAATCTCTAATTAAGAAACTTCACTCATAATCGTTGCATAAGCATTCTAGTCTTAGCTTTGCACTTAATAACTTACCCCCAAGCATAAGCTTGGTTGATAGACTCCTAGGACAACCCTCTCTCATCTAGCTTGAGGGATTCAACCCTTCTTAGTGGTTAACACAGTGACCTTGCAGTCATCAAAGCCACAATCTCTTAGTGCCAGAGGCACTGGGTGGTTGGAACACAGGGGGAGGTATCATTAATCAGGCCACTGCCTGCTTCCCATTGGTTTTCATCTCACAACTTACTCTGAAGACTGTTTCTCAAAACAGTTAAGGGAAAGGTTCAACTTAGATTAGGAATTTAATCTAAAATCAACCAGCGTCTTTGCATCACACCTAGTTCTTATGAGTTGCATCGTCATATAGGTTAGTTCATCATATAAGCGGCAGTTGTCCATCCAGTTACTTGGCTATAATTTCTAATAAGAAATAATTTTTGACTCCATTAGGCACTGGTCTTAACATTAAATCTAATCAAATTCTTAATCTTGCTAAATTCTACCCAGTAGCTACGTCACTCAACTGTGTCTCCTGAATAAGTTGGTTCCCAACTTGTTTTCCTCCACCTCATTTGCATAGGGACTACCCCCCATAGCCTGTTGTTGGGAGATAGGTAGAACAGAGTGGGCAGGGATTAGAGTGACAACTCCTACCATGGGCAGTTGTCGTGGTGCCTGTATAATCCGAGCAACAACAAGACCTTCTCATCAAGTTAGTATTATTCTGGGAGGTTTTTTTCACTTGGTTAATTATCATCTCCTTACGTGGACTTAATAATTAATTAAGCCTTTTCCTCCAAGCATAACTCCAAAGTCGGAGTACGACTTGATGGTGAGGCCTTGAGTTAGTCCTAATGTCTAGGGTCATTGTATATTACCACACTCGATCACACAAAAAAAATCGTGGAATTTGAATAAGTCTAGTAGATCGTTTTTAATTCTAAAAATTTCTCGTGAGGTGGAAATTGAAATAAAATTTGTATATGAAATGTAATAAGTGATGTCTGGAGTTGTATGGGGTGTGAGTAATAAAAATTACACCTCTCACCCTCAACTTTCTACTATGACACACTTTCAGGGGTTAAAATGTGTTCTATGTTGATTTTGGGTAACATTGGATGTGCTCTAGCTCCGAAATTGTGGAGGGGCTAGAACACATAAGATCTCCAAGACCCAGAAATCATTTGGAGAAATTCCACTCGGATTGTGATTTATTAAAATATTTATATTTTTAATGAGGTTCCTAAGTCTAAACTTAGGAAAATAAAAATATTAATGGGTATTAATAAAAGTATGGGTCAGAAGCTTCTAAGAGACAAGGATCAAGTCTATTTTAATCTTAGTCGTTGATTAGGTACTTAATCTTGACCATTGATTCATCAACAGGAAAACTATAATAGGAGGCTTGAAGGTCAGTTGGAGATGCAAAAAGTTGATCAGTAAGTTCAATTTTTCTGGGCATGGTTTGCTGAGAAAATCGAACAAGTGATCTGAGTTGCAGTGAGAGGGGCAGAAGCAGAGATTTGGATCAGAGAGGAAGTTCTGAGCCAAAGAGTACGTGGCAGAAAGGCACCCTGAGCATCAGAAAGGAAGCGCAAAGGCCTATGCAATCCAGGAGGGACTCACGCAGAGCTGATGCAGGCCAAGAGGGTCTCTTGCAGTGGCAGTGCAGAGTATTCGTCAAAAGTCCAAGATTTTGCTGGAGAAGCAAGGCTCTGATCCAGGAGGGTTGAACAACAGTCTTTCTCCAACAAATCGATCCAGGAGAAGGGTGACGCAGTCTTCTGAAGGCAAGATGTTGGCCCACACAGTGATTGCATAGGGACTTCGCAGTATCTGTCGGGAGGAGCTAGATCGCTCATTGGATCAGCTGTGACTTGAGGAATGAGGTTAACCCTCATATGTATTTCTTGCTGCCATGATTTCTCTGAAAGGTTAGCCGATGTGAGAGGCAACTTCTTGTACTCAAATTCTGCTTGCTTAATAATACAAACCCTCTATCTGTTGCATCGGTTTTCCCGTATTGGGCTTTTCTAGGGACATGTTGTCCAAAAATAACGATGTCTCTTGTGTGTTTTGTCTCATTTATCATTTCAGTTTATGATTTGCATGTCATTGTAGTCTACAGTAGTGTTTTTCATCACTATTTATTAAATAACATGTTGAATGAAATAACAAGTAGGAGACGCTAAGCCAGTGACTGCAGTAGGATTTCTATTTGTAAAGATTTAGAAATTGTCATATGGTATCAGAGCATTGCAGATCATAGGGAACTAAAGCCATCAGCCAGAAGATCTAGCAAATCTGCTGCAGAGATGTCGCTGTCCCGAGTGACAGCGTTGTTTCAGAGCCAGAGGAGCAGCTGAAGAAGTGACGCAATACCAGAAGAGTGACGCAGAAGTTCACGCAGTTCCTACATCAGCTTTCTGAACCAGAAGGAGGAGATGCAGTAGCCGAGAAGAGCTCATGCAGTGACTGTGTCATCTCTCTGGGACAGTGCAGAGCCTGAGGGGCTCAGATCAGCCAATTGTCGGGGCAGTAGGAGTAGTGAAGATTCGATCTGTGGTGCTAGTGGGACGTTGTTGCTGTTGTTGCAGAACAGTGTCTGACGAGACCGAACCAAAATAGAGGGAGTCACTGCCTTAACAGATTTTTGGCCAAAGAAATCTAGATCCGGTTGTTGAGCAACAACAAAGGAGGATTGGGGAGGAGTAATTTGACGTTATTTTGGGGAGGATTTCCGTGAAGGAAATCAAGACTCAAAGGGGTCTAGAAGGAACTTGTTCCTTAGAGGATTTCTAGCACCAAGGAAATCCAGATCTGAGTTTTGCTGGACAGCAGCAAAAACAAGGGAGAAGAGAACCAATTCGACACTCATTTGAGCGAAGATGACAATTAATGGACTGAGGGATCAGGACAGATTGGACGGAGCATCCAACTTTGTCATTTGGAAGTCCAGGATCCTGGCAGTCTTGGACAAGAATCGCATCAAGGATTATGCCTTGAAGGTGGTTTTTATTCCAGTCGATGTTGATCCTCTTAAAAAATACGAGGAGGCTCAAGCAAAGGCAAAGTGCATGATATTAGACAGGGTCAAGGATCATGTGGTCCCACATATTGCTGAAAACGACACAACGAGGGAGATGTGGGAGGCCTTGACCACTTTGTATGAGGGACTTCCATTCAATGGAGGATGCTGCTTGAGAACCGCTGAGACTGTATCAGATGCAAAAGGGAGAAGAAATTGATCCATTCCTTCTCAGGTTGGAAGGGATTCGAGACCAGCTAACTTCCGTGGGGTCTACAGCAGATCCTGAGTTCATAGTCAGGATTGCCCTAAATGCAGTTACTGAAGACTAGGAGACCTTTGTCCAGAGCATCTTGGGCAGGGTTTCTCTCCCCAATTGGGAGGAGATGTGGGCAACTCTTTGACAAGAACAGATCAAGCGGTTAACCAAGGAGGGAAGTAGTGGCAAAGGAATCAGAGTCAAGAAGGAGGAAGATGAGGATGCAACTCTCACATCAGCAGGACAACACACAACAGAAGAGGAAAAAGAAAGACATATCCAAAGTCATATGTTGGAAATAATACTGAGAGGAGGGGGGGGGGGGGCGGGGGGGGCGGGGCGGGGGTGTTGAATCAGTATTAGCAAATCAATAACTTTTTCATTTCCATAATCAGATTCATATACTCTACTTTAGTTAAGGGAACTCGCGTGTACACGCGACTGTGTTTAATGCAACTAGCGTATATCCAACAAACTTATGATTCAGTGAATTCATCATATGTTGAACTTCATTAACCATATAAACAGTAACCAGGTGCAGTAAAAATAGAACAGATCATCACACATAAGAAACACACATGAACACCAAGATATAAGGTGGAAACCCAATGCGGGACAAAAACCACCTGCTGCTGTCTTCCTTTTAATATAAGAAAAACCTGTTTACAATCTTGTACTGGCGCAGACTCATACCAATACGCAGGCACCCACCTGTAGAAGGCTACAACCTTCTCTCGTTCTCCAGCTACTACTGGAAGGGAGCTACAACCCCCTGGCTCTTGTACTAGCCGATATATTTACTAGTACGTAGGCGCCGACCTATAGAAGGCTACAACCCTCTCTCGTTTTCCAGCTGCTACTGGAAGGGAGCTCCAACCCCCTGGCTCTTGTACTGGCCGATATGTTTACCAGTACGTAGGCGTTGGCCTACTGAAGGCTCCAACCTTCACTCTTCCTCCAGGGACCACGTTTCATAAATTTTCAGACTAGATACTCCTGGAACACAACACCATAACATGAAGGCCACGTTTCATCCAATTTTCATACTGGACCCATCAACAACATTGAAGCTCAAAATCAATCACCACTACAACACAACCTTTGCACTCAATCATCAATCTCTGAATCACCCAACAATTGAATCACTGAAGCCCTATCATCAAAACACAGTCACCAGAACACAGAGCAGAACCCAGAACTCTACAACAACCACTAGAACCAATTGCAAATTCAGATATCATATTTCATAATGTATACGCTACTCTAATGAACCAAACCAGCGTGTATATGCGTTTTTACCAAAGCGAACCCGCGTACAAATCTGCAAATATTAATTTATAAACTTCACAGTTATTTCAGTATTCAGTCATACCCAGATCATAACATTGCAGAATAAAACATGCGTCAGTATTCAGATCTAGTCTATCCATGATTAAACCACATAATGATAATACATTCCAAGTCTTAATACCCCAATCCATCATCCATCATCATCCACATAGGTGCATCCTTGGTTCAGATCAATCAAAGCATCACAAACCCATAACCTGCATACTGGATCTCCCACATCATCAGATATTCAATACTTGCACACTTGGCCTAATGATCTTCTCCTCCTTTTATAGTTTTAGGCATTTCTCAATACCATGGTCCAAAACCACTTAGGACCAATACCTTAGACCAAATACATGGGGTCAATACCTCGGACCAAACACCTTGGACCAATACCATGGATCAAAATACCATGGACCAAATACCTCGGACCAAAACTTAGTTTTCCAACATGTACGCGTTTTCCCTCTTGTGATTGTGCATATGTACGTTATACGCTCCTTTTGGTATGTTAACCCGCGTGTATACGCTTCTTTGTCAAGTTGAACCTGCATATACCCCTCTCTGATCATTAATTCTTTGCTATTGACCTACTGCACTCTGATCTGTCATCTGAGTGACTTTCCGTCAAGGACAACACTTGTATCATAATGCCAACAATCTCCCCTTTTGGACTTGATGGCAACAACAACACCAAGTCACTTTCCCCCCTTGACATCAAGGGCAAAGGGCGGACCAATATATTCTTTCCCTTGATGTACATTATGCTGTCCATACTCCCCCTGAGTATATGCTGAAATCTTTGATTGAGCTCCCCCTATGTACATGCTAAGATGTACTAAACCATCCTTGCTCCCCCTGAGCACATGCAGAGTCTGCAAAAATATTTTTCAAGAGAATATCATGACTCTCAACTATGTGAGTATGACCTTCCTATCACCGTATGACCTTCCTATCACCAATAACTCATACATACATCCATCTCCCAACCAAGTGGGGATATACCAAGTTTGACTCATCCACCCAACCACGTCGGGATATACCAAATGTTTATACATGACTGAAATAGAAATTATTACATCATCCTTCCCATGCATAGTGGGGGTACAAATTACATCATATGACTCATGGGTCTTTAAAAGATATACATGACATTTAGACCAAAGACCTAAACAAGACCATGATAGTCATCAACAACTATCATACACCATATATGATCTGTACCATAAGCATCTGTCCACAGCATCCAGACCTGTAACCTGCAATACCATTCTCTTGGCCAACCAACAATAATATGCCACTTAAGTGATCATCCATGAATCTGATCTGAATACCAACAATGTGACCCCAAGTATCATCTGAGATAGCAAGATGTATCATTTAGCCACATAAGCATCATCACCAAAGACTTCTAACCATAATGCCAACAATGCATTATTCGAAGCATATGCTCCCCCTGAACCTGTTCCATCTGTTCACTGTCAGATCTGATCATGCATATATTAGCAAGAAGTATCAAGGCATCATCATCAATCAGATATACATCAAGTTAATTTGTGAGGATCAAAAGCACTTCTAAATAACATCTTATGAGTACCAACACATTTCCACACATCATCAACAGATTGTAACCATCATCAAACAGAGCAAATAATTGACTGAACCATATCAGACCCCTTTTCTGAGTCTATCCCACTGCTTTTCCTCAAACCAACATATACGCGATTGTGTAGCTTCGAACTCGCGTATATACGCGACTTGTCTTCATGAAACTTGCATATGAGATTTAGAACACTGAAGTTTCACACTTTCAGCTCCCTCTAAGTCTGTCATGTCTGTACATTGTGCTGTGCCACATCTTTCTGACTGTACTTCCTTCTTCTTCCATATCTTCGAGTGTGATGATGTTTCTCCTTTTGGTATGGTGCCCGTACTTTGTTCCTGCATTCCTTTGCTATATGTCCAAACTTGCTACATGCATAACATCTTACATGTTTCATATTCCTTCTGTAGCAGTCAACGGCGTTGTGACCAAACATATTGCAAGAAAACCAATATCCCTTAAAGTACCTGGAATGTGATAATCTTTCTGTGTGACGGTCTTGAACAATTCTACTTCTGCATCTGGCTGCAACATGTCCAAAATTATGGTATTTGAACATTCAACATTATTCATCGAGGAAATAACCGTCTATCACTTCCACAGTTAGGAGTAAAAGATTTTCTTTGAAGAATTTCTTTCTTTGGTTGATGATGGGGTTGACCTCTTATCTCCTTGTTGAGCATTTCGGTTTTGCATTAGAGTTCCTTGCCTCACCCTATGAGCTAGATTCACTTTCAACAGAATTCATAAAAACCAAGTCCAGTTTTGATAGCAGGAGATCTTTGACTACTAAGAATATCATCCAGAATCTTAGTACTGTCTTGAAATCGTAACAGTTTATCCTTTTCTTCTAATTTACTTTTTAAGATATTTACCTCAATCTAATGTTGTTCTTCCTTTTCCAGATGTTGCTTCTTCAAGATTTCTTCAGCCTTTCTTCCTTCTTCCACTTGTTGCCTTAATTTGAGAATCTCATTTTCTTGTTCTTTATCTGCTTGAGGTAGTTCTTCATTTTGCTTATTTTTTAATGATATCACTTGATCCTGCAGCATTTGACATACTTTGAAGGCACACTCCAGCTGAGCTTTTAATCTGGTAACTTCTTCTTTGAGGGCACACTCCCTTTTGTTAAATAGATCTTGTTGATCTATGATTTTATCTGATGCTTCATTTGCTTGTTCATCTTGAGGTGATTTGGAATCTGAATCCTTGCTTCCATCTAACGGCCAATTGTCTCTCCTGCTGTCACTATTCCTTTGAGTTGTGTTCTTCTTTTGAGGTGCTTTCTTCTTTAGCTTCTTTCCCATTGTTTCTATGGATCTCCTTCAAGCGATCAAGCTTCTACCAAAGGACCTGCTCTAATACCAATTGTTGGAAATAATACTGAGAGGGGGGAGGTTGGGGGGGTGGGGATGGGGCGGGGGGGTGAATCAGTATTAGCAAATCAATAAATTTTTCATTTCCATAATCAAATTCATATACACTACTTCAGTTAAGGGAACTCGCGTGTACACACGACTGTGTTTAATGCAACTAGCATATATCCAACAAACTTATGATTCGGTTAATTCATCATATGTTGATCTTTAATCTGTGCATCAGAACTTCATTAACTATATAAACAGTCACCAGGTGCAGTAAAAACAAAACAAATCATCACACATAAGAACACACATGAACACTAAGATATTAGGTGGAAACCCAATGCAGGACAAAAACCACCTATTTTTGTCTTCCTTTTAATATAAGAAAAAACCTGTTTACAATCTTGTACTGGCGCAGACTCATACCAGTATGCAGGCACCCACCTGCAGAAGGCTACAACCTTCTCTCGTTCTCCAACTACTACTGGAAGGGAGCTACAACCCCCTGGCTCTTGTACTAGCCGATATATTTACTAATATGTAGGCACCGGCCTACAGAAGGCTACAACCCTCTCTCGTTTTCCAGCTGCTACTGGAAGGGAGCTCCAACCCCCTGGCTCTTGTACTAGCCGATATGTTTACCAATACGTACGCGCCGGCCTACTGAAGGCTCCAACCTTCAATCTTCCTCCAATGACCACATTTCATAAATTTTCAGACGAGATACTCCTGGAACACAACACCATAACATGAAGGCCATGTTTCATCCAATTTTGATACTGGACCCATCAACAACATTGAAGCTCAAAAACAATCACCACTGCAACACAACCTTTGCACTCAATCATCAATTTTTGAATCACCCAAGAACTGAATCATTGAAGCCCTGTCATCAAAACACAGTCACCAGAACACAGAGCAGAACCAGAACTCTACAACAACCACTAAAACCAACTGCAAATTCAGATATCATATTTCATAATGTGTACGCTACTCTGATGAACCGAACCATGTGTATACGCGCTTTTACCAAAGCGAACCCGCGTATAGATCTGCAAATACTAATTTATAAACTTCACAACTATTTTAGTATTCAGTGATACCCAGATCATAACATTTGCAGAATAAAATATGCGTCAGTATTCAGATCTAGTCTATCCATGATTAAACCACATAATGATAATACATTCCAAGTCTTAAGACCCCGATCCATCATCCATCATCATCCACATAGGTGCATCCTTGGTTCAGATTAAGCAAAGCATCACAAACCCATAACCTGCATACTGGATCTCCCACTTCATCAGATATTCAATACTTGCACACTTGGCCTAATGATCTTCTCCTCCTTTTATAGTTTTAGGCCTTTCTCAATACCATGGTCCAAAACCACTTAGGACCAATACCTTGGACTAAATACCTGGGGTCAATACCTCGGACCAAATACCTTGGACCAATACCATGGATCAAAATACCATGGACCAAATACCTCGGACCAAAACTTAGTTTTCCAACATGTACGCGCTTTCCCTCTTGTGAAAGTGGTCTATTAACTCGCATTTATACGCTTCTTTGTCAAGGTGACCCTGCGTATACCTCTCTCTGATCATTAATTCTTTGCTATTGACCTGCTGCACTATGATCTGTCATCTGAGTGAGTTGCCATCAAGGACAACACTTGTATCTTAATGCCAACAGGGAAGTAGCGGCAAAGGAATCAGAGTCAAGAAGGAGGAAGAGGAGGATGCAACTCTCGCATCAGCAGGACAACAAGTGAAACAGAAGAGGAAAAAGAAAGACATATCCAAAGTCATATGCTTCAAATGTGGCGAACTGGGACATTTCGCCACTCAGTGCCCTTGGAAGAAGGGCAAGGAAGAGAAATCTGACTCAAAGGTTGTTCCAGTGAAAGCTGACAAGGAGGATGATGATGAGGATTGTGCCATGAGTGCTCATGCACCTCTAGAGAAGAAGTGGGGCGATATTGAGCTGCAGTCAGGAGGACTACACAAGGGCAGGATCCTTGAGGTGCCCAAACTCTTGGATCACATACGGCTACGGGAGCCCTTAATGACAGTAGCAGAATGACGGGAGTCAGTTGGTGAGAGGGACGATGGAGCAACAGTGGCATAGCTAGAGTGCTAAAGTCTAAAGCAGCGCAGTAGAGTGTTGCAGCAATGCGAAAGGCACAGAGAAGATACAAAAACAACGCAATAGCATCAGAGGGTCAGCACAGAATAGCAGCAAAGGTAGCTTCAGTGTCTAGGGGCATCCAAACTGACCAACATGTCAGCATTTGGGTGACTTTTTCAGTTGCTTACTTCTCAACAACTGAGTTTCAGTGCAGTAGTTAGTAGTGGCAGTGCTATGGGCAACATGATGTAGTATATTGAGAGGGAGTTGTCGTACATATGCAATAGTGGCAATGGCAGTATCATGAGTAGCAGTACAGGTTGCAGCAGTGCAATAGATGAGGGACAGCAGGGCAAGCATCAACGGCGCAGAGGACCGATGTCGTGGATCAGTGTGATACCTCTGTTGGGGTGTATTGTTAGAACACATACCTCGCTAAGAGGGAGTGTTGATTTTGGTATCATTGGATGTGCTCTAGCTCCGAAATTTTGTGGAGGGACTAGAACACATAAGATATCCAAGACCCAGAAATTGTTTGGAGAAATTCCACCCGGATTGTGATTTATTAAAATAATTAATATTTTTAATGAGGTTCCTAAGTCTAAACTTAGGAAAATAAAAATATTAATAGGTATTAATAAAAGTATGGGTGAGAAGCTTCTAAGAGACAAGGATCAAGTCTGTTTTAATCTTAGTCGTTGATTAGGGACTTAATCTCGGCCATTGATTCATCAATAGGAAAAGTATAAGAGGAGGCTTGAGGGTCAGTTGGAGATACACCAAGTTGATCAATCAATTTGATTTTTCTGGGGTGTGGTTCGCTGAGAAAATCGAACAAGTGATTTGAGTTGCTGTGAGAGGTGCAGAAGCAGAGATTTGGATTGGAGAGGAAGTTCCGAGTAAAAGAGTACTTGGCAGAGAGGCAGCTTGAGCATCAAAAAGGCAGCGCAAAGGCCTACGCAGCCCAGGAGGGGCTCATGTAGAGCTGACGCGGGACAGGAGGGTCTCTTGCAGTGGCAGTGCAGAGTATTCGTCAGAAGTTCGAGATTTTGCTGGAGAAGCGAGGTTCTAAGCCGGGAGGGTTGAACAACAGTCTTCCTCCAGCAAATCGATCCAGCAGAAGGTGATGCAGTCTTCTGAAGGCAAGATTCTAGCCCATGCAATGATTGCGTAGGGACTTCACAGTATCTGTCGGGAGGAGCTAGATCGTTCATTGGATTAGTTGTGGATTGAGGAACGAGGCAAACCCTCATATGTATTTCCTGCTGCCGTGATTTCTCTAAAAGGTTCGTTGGTGTGAGAGGCAACCTGTTGTGCTCAGATTTTGCTTGCTTTATAATATGAACCCTCTATCTGTTGCGCCAGTTTTACCGCATTGGGTTTTTTCGGGGACGTGTTGTCCAAAAATAACGATGTCCCTTGTGTGTTTGTCTCGTCTATCATTTCAGTTTATGATTTGTATGTCAGTGTAGTCTGCAGTAGTGTTTTTCATCAGTGTTTATTAAATAACTTGTTGAATGAAATAACAAGTAGGAGATGCTGAACCAGTGACTGCGGTAGGATTTATGTTTGTAAAGATTCAGAAATTGTCACATTCTAGACCCTTAAAACCCACTTTTCTTAAGTTTAGTAGAGAAAGTCACAATAAATTAAGCCAACAATTAAATAAATGGAGAAAATTAAATATCCACACAAGCTAAATGATGTGAAAATGAGGTGGAAAATCATAGAGGAGTTAAATTGAAGTCCCAAGGTGATGTAGACTCCTAAATCAAGGAAAAGACGTGCTCCAAGAAAATTGAATTTTTTGAGGGGACCTTGTGTTTCTCAAAGGAAAACGCATTTATTGAGGAAAGAATTCAGATTTCCTTGGTGAGTCATCTTTTTGGTGGGCTTTGACTTGGAGTTTCACTGAAGATGAGTGGAGAGTGGTCTCCTACCACTCCACTCCCATATACATTATCCCTCCTCAACAACGAGTTAGCTCCTCTCAAGGATTGCATGGGCTTCTCTGGGGAATTCGAATTGCATGAGGGAGATTTGGGATTGTCATCATCACACTTGGCATTTGGTTCTTCATTGGGATCTCCACCCATTCTCCTATATAATTGAGCCTTGAGCTCTCATATTGTATCTCTACAACGAGCTATTGTGCTTGGGGGAGATTGTTAGTTTTTGATAGCACCAGAAGTGCTCTAGCCTTGAACATTGGCGGAGAGGCTAAGGCACATGAGTTCTAAAGAACCCAGAAACCGTTCGATGAAATACCACCCGAATTGTATTTTATTAAAATAATTAATATTTTTAAAGGGGTTCCTAAGTCTAAACTTAGGGAAATTAAAATATTAATGGATATTAATCAAAATATGGGTGAGAATGATCTAGAAGGTGGATCAAGTCATGTTTTAATCTTAATCATTGATTAGAGACTTAATCTCAGTCGTTAAAGACTCAACAGGAAAAGTATAAAATGGAGGCTTGGGGTTCATTTGGAAACACACACAGAGAGATTGAGGAAATCGATTTATGAGGTGAGAAGTTCTCAGGAGGAAAATCGATTGGGGAAATCTCGTAGCTGAGGGGCAGAGAGAATCCATGAGAAGTACTTTCCGGAGAATACAGACAAAGAGATGGAGAGAGCTCGCAAAGAGTCAGCGCAGCAGCCAGGAGAGCTGAAGCAGAGGCAACGCAATAGTCGGGAGAGCTTATGTAGAAAAGTTGCCTGTCACGCAGAATTGAGAACTGTCGAAACAGCCGAAAGTGTCGAAAATTGCTAGAACATCCGAGAGAGCTGATGCAGAGGAAACGCAGTAGCCAGGAGAGCTGACGCAAAAAAGTTTCCTGTCACACAAAATCCATAACTACCATAACAGCCGAAACTATTGGGAACTTCTGGAACTATCAAGAACTATTGGAACTATTGGGAACTATTAGAACAGTCGGGAGCGCTGACGCAGAGACAGTGCAGAAATAGCCGAGGTTAGACAGTCTTGTGTCGGATTAGTAGGAATTCTGCCGAGTATAGTGAGGTAAAACTCACTTAGATTTTCCGCTAGTATTTTCTCTGTAAATGATTGCTAGATGAGCATCCTAGATTTGTATTCAGATATTTCTCCTACATAATAACAAATCCTCAGAACGAATGCATCGGTTTTCTCGCATTGGGTTTTTTTGGGGACTATTGTGTCCAAAAATAAGTGTGTCCTATGAATCTTGTTCTTTGCTTTGTTTTATGTTTCATGAGATCAAAAATTTAGTTAGTGTAGGGTGCAGAAGTAATTTGCTTCAGTATTCAGAAGAATAACTTGATGAATTTAACTTAAAATTCAAGTAGGTGAACTAGATTCAGATTTGTTGCAGTAAAGGTTCCTTCAGTGTGTAGGAATTTTCACATGATATCAGAGCATTGATTTTGAAACAGGGAGAGCAAATCTAGTGCTGAGAAGTGAGGTTGAAAGCTACACTTGGCAGCGATTCGAATCCCGTTGAAGCAATTGCGCAGTCCTTGTCGGGAAGCAGATCCGAGGCAGTACGATTTCCAGTTCGTGAGTTTGCATAGGCAAAGGAAGTGACATAGAGCCTCAGCGCAGTACTTGAAGGGCATAGTTTCTGCCGGGCCAGAAATCCGCAGGAAAAGAACGAAGACACGTAGAAGGGGAATTTTCTCCTCAGAGAACTTTCCGCTAGAAAGTTCGAATTTCTCACTTGCTAAGCAGCTGAGCAGTGCTAATCAATGACTAGAGGAGTCAATTCGACAGTTGGGTGAGATGGCATTGCATGGGCACAGAGATCAAGACAGGTTGGAATCTGCTTCCAACTGTCATATGGAAGACTAGAATATTAGCTGTTCTGGAAGAATATGATCTCGAGGCCTACGTCAAAAGTGTTATAGTTGTTCCTGCTGACAACGCTCAAAAGAAGAAGTACAAGGTCGAGCAAGGCAAGGCAAAGAGGCTCATTCTCGATGGAGTTTGAGATCATGTGGTCTCACGCTTACAGGGCAAGGATATAGCTCAAGAGATGTGGGAAGCCTTGTCTTCTCTGTATGAAGGCTCTTCCGAACAGCGGAAGATGTATTTAGAGCAGAAGTTGCAGTAGACTTTGATGCAGAAAAGAGAAGGGGTGAACCTCTATATTCAACGTCTTCCAAAGACTAGAGACCAGCTTGCTGCAGTAGGGTCAACTCCTCAGCCAACCGCGATGGTGAGGATAGCCCTGAATGGAGCCTTGGATAAATGGCAAGTTTTCATCCAAAGCATATTGGAAAGAGAAAAACTAACTTCGTGGGAGGAGATGTGGGCGGCCCTTCAACAAGAGGAGTTAAGGAGGGACCTAATGAAGGTCAACCTGAGTGGCAGCAATGGAGTGGCTCAAAGACAAAGGAGGAGGAGAACGCAACTCTAGCACCGAAGGGACAGAAGAAACTGAAGCGAAAGAAGGACATTTCAAAGGTGAAATGTTTTAGTTGTGGCAGATGGGCCACTATGCATCCTAATGTCCTTTGAAGAAAAAT
Source organism: Pinus tabuliformis (assembly GCA_031772625.1). Taxonomy (NCBI): domain Eukaryota; kingdom Viridiplantae; phylum Streptophyta; class Pinopsida; order Pinales; family Pinaceae; genus Pinus; species Pinus tabuliformis. The sequence goes on along the minus strand of CM062812.1, from coordinate 518,517,429 downwards.
GACAAGGATGATAAACATGATCCTAAGGCTGCTTTAGCAAAGATTGACGAGGATGATTTTCCCATGAGTGCCCACGCATCTCCAGGAGGGAGAAGGGAGGACTACTTGTGGGCAGGGTCCTTAAGGAGTCCACCTCTTGGATCAATTCCTTGCTACGAGAGCCTAAGATTTAGCAGTAGCGAGATGAACTTAGTGTCAAATGATGCGGTGGGGTGTTGGGAGGACAAATGCAGTAGCTGAGGACCAGAGACTGATCAGCGTAAAGCAAGGTTGACAGCAGTGCAGTTGACACAGTGCAAGAGTTCAGTAACAACGCAGAACATTCAGAGGGTCAAATTGAGCACCAGTCAGATTCCAACATTCATTGTATTATGTTGAACACAGTTAAGTTCAACTAATTTTGGATGTTTTTCAGTTGCTTCTCTCAGAAACTGAGTTGCAGTACGGATGCAGTGTTAACAGTGGCAGTGCTAGCAGCATAGCAAATGCAACGTTTGAGAGGGAGTTGTAGTACAGATGCAACAGTGGTAGTGGCAGTGTCAGTGTCATGGGTAGTAGTACAGTAGCAGAAGCAGCACAATGTTTGTGGTAGCAGCAATGCAGAAAGGAGGTGCTTCAGAAACAGAGCAGCATGCAGGTGGACATTGTTGCTAAAGCTCTTTTGTCGCTAAGATGGAGTGTTAGTTTTTGATAGCATCAGAAGCGTTGTGGTGGGCTCCAGTATTGCAGCAATAATGTTGCAACTCTTGGGACTCTCGTCTTTACTTTTATCAACCCGGTAGTTCGTAAACAAACTTGGAAGCGACGGTGTTGTATGCACAAGTACTAGCTCTTGCCGCAGCTGTCACTTGGTCAGCTGGCACAAGTCCGCTAGGAGCTTAAGCCAACTTCTATGAGATCTTAGAAGAAGCTTTCTAATTGATGGATGAAAGCTAACTCGAAGGAAGCTAATCTATTTGCGAAAAGAGATTGAAAAACTGAAGGAAAACGCAAACCCTAGCAAACCCTAATTCTACCAGCTAGTCCTACTGATGCAAAGGAGAGAATGCAAACTACTGAAAGAGATGCCATTACTTCTATGAAGGTAAAATACATGTGTCTAGACTACCTCTATCTGAAGAAAACATCTTTTTGTATTTTTGATTAAGTCGTCAGTTTCATCATGCATATGCTTTCACTATTCTTTGACTGTGCAGGGGTGGATCAAGGAGGAGAAATTCTTGGAAGAGGTCGGGAAGGTTCAGAGAGGGTCTAAGGAGTCCCTAACACCCTTCCAAAGAGTTTCACAAAGTTTGGCTATCAAGAAACCTCATTTGTGAGCTTCTACAGGAAGTCTGCAGGGGTTCTACAGGATGTTCAGGAATTTCTACAAGATGTTCAGAAATTTCTACAGGATGTTTAAAAATTGGATTTTGGAGGATGGGTGAGTGAGGGAAGATGCATGAATGGATATGGAGGTAGGATAGGGGTCTGAAGTGGCCCAGGGACTGGTGGATGGAGTGGTGAGAAGGTGTAGATGGCTAAATTGGCTCAAAGAAGGCTGAAACAATGATTGCACAAAAAGGTAGGGTTACGTGGGCAAGAGGACAAATGTGAGACGAGGAACCTAGCTAGGAGATGGAGCAGATGGCTTTGATGAAGCTTAGGTGGATGAAAGAGTGGTAGAGATGCTCTGCACCGTATACATTCAACTGAATCAACAAAGTCTTGCAAGTAATCAAAGTCCTAGTTAATCTAATCTAACTAACAATAAAGTGAATGAACAACAGCTTTATTTGAAAGAGAACCATGTATATCAACTATGCAATGAAACATTTCAGAGATCTGAACACATAACCAACTTCTGCAAATGAAAACAGTACACTAAGGATTGCATGGTAAAGCAAACTAGTGTTTTTGTTTGGGACAACACGGTTACTTCAATTCCAGCCCCTGATCCAATAAGGAAGAGGTGAAACCAAAAGTGTTTGTTGACCCTTTTTTGGAGCCTTTTTCCTGTTATTATCCTACCAATCTATTCTAAAAATCTGAAGCATTCTATTCATAAACAGTGACCTAGTTAATCCACACAACTTAATCTGCCTAACAGAAATACGTTTGCAAATGCACAAAAGGAAAACAACGATGCTTAAAGGAAAGATAACAGTACATAAAGGAGGCCCTAGGCTCTCAGGTTGGGCCCAACCCTGAGAGCTACGGCTCCTATAGAAAAATCAGAGTTGATATGAAATAGGACTGCTTATCATTATCAAAAAATAGTCATCAGTCAAGAGTTATGCCAAAATGGCTACAAGAAAACGAGCTAAAGCTGACAACACTGTAGTGCAAAAATATGCAATGGTTTCAAAAAAGTCCCTTACGAAGGCTGAGGCCTTATCATTTATACACCACGAGGGCCCTAGCAGGCCTCCTAAATCTGGGGGACTTGGCTGTCCAACTGTTAGTAGACAGTCCCTTTTCCAAAATCTGCTTGGCTGCATTCAAGATCCGGTTTTGGTGGCCTGTGAGCTCGGAGTTTGGGGGTGAAGATCCCGAGGAAGGGCTATTTAATGTCATAGACAACCCCCCTACGAATCCTCACCTCAAGCTTGGCTGTCTTCTAGCCCATGATTGCTCGGTTTTGCTCCAACATGTGTCAAAAAAACCTGAAATAAGCACGTGTTAGCCACCTAGGAAGAGTGACCACCCTTATTCGTACAAATGACATAAACATACTAAAAAATAATGCATAAGCTATGAAAAATGGAGGATTGAACAAGGACTGAACAAGGATAATTAGGCAAAATGAGCCCAATAGGTTACCTAATTTGGGGGCTCATCATCACCCCCTATTGAATCGGTTGCTCATCCTCTGAGCATCTATTCCAGCTCATCATCCTTCATGGCTTTGATTACCTCCCTCACGTCCCAAGCCTCTGTTGTGATATCCTCTTCCCAGTCGTGGAATCCTGCCTTCCTCTCCACTTCTTCCCATTGCCTACCTTCCTCCTCTTCCTTTACTCCTAGCAATCCCAGAAGTAAAGGAGGACTGAATTTCAAGCCAATCCAATTGGCCTGCAAGTTCTGCATCAACTTTTTGTAGAGAGGTACCCTTGCCAAGGCCTCCCTCATCCTAGTGGGAGAATGGTATTCCCTTATCTTCAGGCTGTGAGGCAGTGTGTTCCACCGCCTTGTGCAGGCATGCATACAGTTTTCTCCCAACAGTCTCTCCATGTCTTCAAAATGGGCAATGGCTTGAGCCTGTTGCTCAATGTATTCCGGCAGATCCTGAGGACTGTTGGCCAAGTGCTGGTGGGCGCTTATCACTGTTGATGGGTCATCTGGCTCTGCTCTGATCATGAGAGGCTCACTGAGCTCTCTGCCTATGATATTGCAGACTTCTGCTGCCCTCTTCTCCTCATGGCTCATCCAAGAGGCCATGGCCATAAGCTGGATATCCCCTATCACCATGTTAGGATCCCATGCGTTCATGTCTGGAAGGGCAAAGTTGTGCAAGTAGAACTCTGCCAATTTGGCCCTATCCTCAGATGAACTGCTGCCACATAAAGCTGCAAACTGATGATAATTTTGGAAAGGGGTGATGCCCCTTTGAGCCAAGGTATTGATTTGAAACTGTAACCATTGGTCCTTGAGGTAAAGGGCATAGGATTTGGCAGGCTGCCTGCACTGCAGAGCTTCCATTGCCCAGCTGGCCATGCAGGCCAGTTGGGCCTCCTTTTCTTGCAGCTGTTGTTTTAGAGAATGTATCTGTAGTTCTTGTTCCTGGAGCTGCCGGTTCAGTGCCTCAATTTCAGTCTGTGTCCCTTCCTTCCTTTGTTGTTCATAAGGGGTATCTGTGGCTGTTGTGGGCCCCTCCTGTTGCTTTTGTTCCCCCAAGATGTGAGGCCTGTCTTCCTGCCTCTGTCCCTGTGACTGTAGCTGTTGTTTGAGCTGCTCATTTTCTTCCTGTAGCCTGACCCGCTGGATGCTCTCCACATGTCGCACCATAGCCAATTCTCTTCTGGCCTCTTTGAGCTGCTCCTCCAGAGGACCTATATCTGCTACTCCCTTGGACTTAGCAATTTTCATCCAAGTGTGGGTCCTCACCCTCTCTTCCTCTAGTGCAAGGAAGAGTGGCACTGTGAATTTCTGAGGAATGATCTTTCTGGCCTCCAAGAAGCTATAATAGGAACCCAAGCTAGGTTGGGGCTAGGTTCCATAATGTGCTCGACCACTTCTTCCTTCTGTGGTGATTTGGCTGCCTCACCCTCCATTTCTTCGGTCTCCTTCAGTCTAGCCAATGTTTCCTGTAGAATAGTTTCAGCATCCTGTAGAGAGGTTTTTGTGTCCAACCTTTCCATTCTCTCCCTCCAGGTGGACGTCTTCGGGCTTCCCCGCTCATAAGTGATGGATGCCTTGGAGGGGGACCTCTCCTTTGGTGTGGTAGGGGTGTCTACAATGGTAATTGGTTCTTTGGATGGAGGTTGGGGTCTGCCGGTTTTAATTCTTACACTTCTTCTTGCCTTAAAGTACAGGGGAGGCTCCCTCTTTCACTTTTCCTTCTGCTTGGGAGAGGTGCTTAGGGTGGCCAGCACAGCTGCTGCCTCCCTAGCTAGAATCTCAGCCGATTTCTCCTTCTGCTACCCTTTCTTCAGACTTCCTGTAGAAATGCCTGTAGTGGCTGGTTTCTGGCTTCCTGTAGAAGCAGTTTTTGGACTTCCTGTAGAAATGGCCTTCTGGCTTCCTGTAGAACTAGTTGGCACTGTTTTAGCCTGCTTGGCTGAGGGTGCTTTTTCCTTTAGCTTGGCTGAGGCTGCCTTAGGGGTGCCTTCACTGGCTTGGACTTTCTCGGTCCTTTCTGCCCTGCTCTGCAGTCTTTTCTCCCTGGGCGTTTGTGTTATTTTACCATCCACTGTTTTGGCCTCAGTAGCTTAGCCTTTTTCTCGTGGCTCTTTCTGTTCTTTCTTTGGTGGTTTGCCCGGGGTTTCTTGACCTTTAGCTTTCTTTTCTGCCTCGGTGTGCTCCTTCTCCTCGCTGCTGGAGGAAGTGAGCTCCTCGGCCAAAATTCGGATGTCATCATCCTTAGACATATTTCGAAAAATTTCCCAGGAGAGAGGGATAGTGTAAGTATGGAGTGCATCTTCCACGAGGAGCTTGATAAGCCCATGATGGGCCAGCTGGTCTGGTGTCCCCTCCCTCAGCTTTGTGGCACACTCGATCAAGGATTGCAGGAGGAAGTAGGGGATGCTCAATTTTTGTTCTGAGGGCAGATCCATTTGGTGCCTGAGTTCTGTTAGCAAACGGAAATGATAACCATATACGATGTTGAATCGCCCCTCACAGGTAATATACTTCATAATTTGGAGGCTGACTTCGCTCCAAAATGGTTGTAGGCTGGTTCTTCGGACCCCATTCTTGTCCTCTGAAAATTGTTCCTCTGGCAAGAAGAACTCCTTTTTAGCCTTTTGACCCAATTTTCTCTCCTCCTTATCCCAGGGTACCCCCATCGGTAGATCAGTGACTCTGCTAATGAGCTGTGGGGTGAGTCTTAGGGTCAATCCTCTGAAGTTGACAGTGGCTAGTGTCTTCGATTTCGGCTTCAGGGACCTTAGGAATTCTTCTGTAATTTCATCATCGTGACCTTGAAGTTTGTCACAGAATGTCATCCAGTGTGCACGGGAAAATAAGTCTACCACCTCAGGGGTTTCTCGGAGTTTCTTGGAGTCCGAGGGTTCCTTTCGGATAAACCCTCCTGGCATGGTGAAAAAGACTCTGTTTTTGCTTGCGCTTTGAGCAGAAAGGGAATTCTAGGTGTGTTTCCTTCTCAGAGCGTTAAAAACGGTATCTGCAGGCCTCTTCGTATCAATTCCTCTGTTTTGAAACCTGACTGCTCGTGTACAGAAGGACGACTCGGGATTTCTCTAAACAGAGTGCAGGGCTATGTTTCCAACATACACACAATCATATAACATTCACAGTTTTTCCACCGGTTAGCCTTGACAGTGTCTCACTTCTCTACAGGAGGAATTTAACTCAGGACTTCGTGGAGAAAATCTTGGACACAAACCACGAAGACAATTTCATGCAACGATAAGTAAACTGCTTTTGGATTCGCAGACAGACTTGCTTTTAAATTTTTCTCTACCCCAGCACGTCGAATTCACCACCTTTTGAACTATTTTGCATGGGAAAGGTATGTTCGGGCCTACCTCTCTGAGAATTGCCACCCTCGACGTGAACAGTCCAAGCTTCTTCGTAATGCGGGCTTCCTGTAGCGCACCTTCCTGTAGAAAGCTTTCCCGGCTTCTGGAGGACGTTACGGTGGTTCTGGACGAGTCTGAGCTGCGGAAGGACGTTGGAACAGATCGAGAAGCTCGGGCTAACAACTTGCAGAGGAGGAGGATGCGTACTCGGCTGCAAAAACGGTTGCAAGTGCGAATGACAGTAGTTTACCGTGAGTTATTCGACCGGCCAATTTGAAATGCTGCGGAATTCATGGCGCGGGGGTGAGCTGTCCAAGCCGATCCATTGGCCGACGTCACAGCCATCATTCCTCGGCATGTCTCTGACCGCCGAATCCTTCCCTCTGCATTCACCGCCGCCATTTCTATCATACTGCCGATTCTCCCCGACTGGACACTTCCCACGTGTCAACTGCCCGTCTTTTTGGCATAACCAAGCCCATTCGGATCCTACGAGGCCATCTGACTGGCTGTGGGTGGCCAGTTGAATGGCCACCAACCTTGTTCAATCCGCCCATTCTCACAGTCATGCAAATTTTAGAGTATAGTTCATGTAATTCGACGAATAAGGTTAGGCACTTACCTGTGCGGCCGTGGACGTTTTTTTTCAGGCTTCAGGACAAGGAATGCTGGATTTGCTTGCTGCTGCTTCGCGCACGGGTGCTGGAGCTCCTCTTCCATTGGCTGATGCTGGTTCCAAGACCTTGAGACCCGACTCTCTGGTGGTGAATGCTGCATGCACCGGCTTCGTTTGATGTGAGCTGCTGGTGTCTCCATGGTATGTGCTCCAGCCGGATCAGCTGCTACAGGATTCCTGTAGGACATCCTGTAGTCGTTTCTCCTCCTGGGGTGCATGCTGAAACAAACAAAGTTGCGTTCACGGATGAAGGGTCCTGAGGGTGCCTTGACAGGTAAAGTGTGCGGGCCTCTGCATGCTTTATTTTTCACTTGAAAAAAACAAATTTTTATCTGAGAAAACAGGGTTCTGGTATGACTGTGCAGGTATATTCAACCAGATGGTGGCAATGGTGGTGAAAGGAGATGAAACAAGTGGAGGATGGAAGAAAAGAGTGGTTGCATGCCTCCTCAACAGACTTCAAGCTTCAAATCCCTCTCCATAATCGATTCTGGCCTGCCCAAAGGCTCTACAGGATGTTTCCTGCAGAAATACAGAACTTCCTGTAGAAAGTCTTGTAGCTTCCTGTAGAAGGTTGAACCACGACTAGATTGTGTCTGAACCCTGAAAAAATGAGTGTTCATGGAGGGAGTGGATGTGAGGATGCCTGGTAACTTGGTAGGGACCCTTGTCCTGGTGTTGGGAGGCCTCCTTTCTGCATTGTGTTCCTGCAACCTGCAACAATTTCCAGGGATTAAACTTGTTTTTTTCTCTCTGTTTCTTCCTTCTTTTTCTTTCTCTCTCTTTTTTTTTCTTTTAAAAGAGATAGCAGGGGCGCCTCAATGAGGTTTTCACCCCTACTATCTGCCTTGGGCGCCTCAGAGAGGTTTTCGCCCAAGGGTATTTTTATTCAAATTCTTTTTCAGAGAGACAGCAGGGGCGCCTCAATGAGGTTTTCACCCCTACCATCTGCCTTGGGCGCCTCGAAGAGGTTTTCACCCAAGGATCTCTTTTTTTTTTTTTTTTTTTTTTTTGTGATGATGCTCAGGGTGTGGCCAAAACAGAGGCAGAACCCTTCTCTATTACCAACACTGATTTTTCCACAGTTTCGATGAACTCTTGCCTCGAAAGAGGTTTCCTATAGATCTTTAGTCGATGCCCATTGACGAGCATGGGGATGGCTTCTTCATCAATGGTCCGGATAAGGATGGAACCATTGTCGTTACATTTCTCCATTGTATATGGTCCTAACCATCTTGTCCTCAGCTTCCCTTTGAAATCCTTATATCTTGAGTCATACAGCAGCGCCCAATCTCCCGGCTGGAATTGCTTCTCATTAAGGTGTCGATCATGCCATATCTTCCTCTGGAGTTGAACTACTTCTGAGTGGAGGAGGGCCTGCATTCTTTGTTCGTCTAACCCATTCAGCTGCAATAATCTCTCACGTTGAGCATGGCTGAGATCTAGGTCCAGCTGAGCTGCCACCCTCAATGTATTGTACTCGAACTCTATGGACAGCAAAGCTTTCTTCCCGTAGACCAGCTCATAAGGTGTGAAACTGGTTGTGGTCTTCCAAGTGGTGTTGTAGGCCCAAGTGGCCTCAACCAGGCGATCTGCCCAATCCTTTCTGCTGCTGCTCACAATCTTGGTCAAAATCCCTTCCAATGCTCGATTAGTGACTTCCACCTGCCCATTTGCTTGAGGATGATAGGGGGTGGAAGTCTTGTGCTTGATCTTGTGATGAGCGAGCAAATCTTCAATCAGGTTGGAGGTGAACTGGCTTCCTTGATCTATGACTAACTCTCTTGGGTAGCCAAACTTGTAGAAGATATTTTCCCTCAGAAACTCAGCCACCTTTTCTTCTGTTGCTGCTTTGATTGCCTTTGTTTCTGCCCACTTGGTCAGATAGTCGGTGCACACAATGATGTAAGACCGTTGCTTTGAAGGAGGGTTGATAGGACCCACAAAATCCATGCCCCACTTCTCAAATGGCTCAAAGGTCACTTGAAGTTAGAGAGGCATTTCATCTCTTGAAGTCAGTTTCCCCATCCTCTGACATCGGTCACACTGGCTGACATATCTTTTGACATCCTGATGGAGAGTAGGCCAATAGTAGTCTGCCTATAGAATTTTGAAGGCAGTCGTTTTTGCTGCAAAGTGGCCTCCACAAGGTCCATCGTGACAGGTTAGGAGGATGTCAAAGACTTCCTCCTCCCTAACACAACGTCTCAAGATCTGATCTGGACCAAGCTTAAACAAGTTTCCCCCGATCCATGTGAACGGGGCACTCTTCCTTACAATTCTGCTCTTCTCTTTTGAGGACAGATGCGGAGGGAACTGTGCTGAGACCAAGTAATTTGCTATATCAGCAAACCATGGAGAGAGTACTGAGATAGCAAATAGATGTTCATCTGGCATCTGGTCATCCACTGTTCCTTCTTCACCTGCAAGCAAGTCCACTCTAGACAAGAAGTCAGCAACAACATTTTCCTTACCTGGCTTGTCGACAATTGTCAAATCAAATTGTTGTAACAAAAGTAACCATCTAATAATACGAGCATTGACATCAGGTTTATTCATTAAATATCTAATCGCAGCATGATCAGTATGTACAAATGTTTGATAGCCAGTGATGTAGTGTCGGAACTTGTTCAGGGAATGGACCACGGCTAGGAACTCCTTCTCAGTTACAGTATAATTCAATTCTGCCTTGGATAAGTTTTTGCTGACAAAGTATATGGCATATGGAAGTTTTTCATCAACTTGTCCTAAGGCTGCCCCTATGGCTTTGTTCGAGGCATCAGTGTGGATGTGGAAAGGTAGGGCCCAGTTTGGACCTCTCAAGATCGGGGCGGACACAAGCTTTTCTTTCAACTCATCCAGTGCCCCTTGACAGTTGTCAGTGCATTTAAACTCAACATCTTTCCCTAAGAGTCCAAACAAAGGCGAGGCTAGCTTGCTGAAGTCTTTAATGAATCTTCGAAAATATCCTGCTAAGCCTAGGAAACTCCGAACATACCTTACCTTTTGAGGAGGTGGGACCCTTTGGATGATAGCAATTTTATTAGGATCCACCTGTAGTCCTTGGCGAGAAATGGTATGTCCTAGCACAGTCCCTTCAGTCATCAGGAATTCACATTTTTCAGGACTGAGGGACAGGTTCATCTCAATGCACTTGGTTAGAACTTTTCCCAGATCGGTCAATGCTTCTCAGAAGTTGGACCCATAAGGAGTGAAGTCATCCATGTAGATTTCTACCGAATCATGGACCAACTCAGAGTAGATGCTCAGTACTGCTCTCTGGAAAGTGGAAGGAGCATTGCATAGCCCAAAGGGAAGGACACGATAGGCAAAGGTACCCCAAGGACAGGTGAAGGTGGTTTTATCTTGGTCTTCCGGGCTGATTTGGATCTGGTTATACCCGCTAAACCCATCTAGGAAAGAGAAAAACTTCTTCCCTGCCAGTCCATCCAACACCTGATCTATGAAAGGCAAAGGGAAATGGTCTTTCTTAGTGGCTTTGTTAAGTTCCCGGTAATCTACACAGATTCTCCACTTCCCGTTCTTCTTGGGCACAAGCACTAGGGGCGAGACCCACTCACTATCGGAGATAGGATAGATGAATCCTGCATCCAACAATTTTTGCAATTCTTCTTTGACAATGTCCTTAAGGGCTGGATTCATTCTCCTCTGAGGTTGCCTGACTGGTTTACAATCTTCTTTAATGTAGATGTGATGGGTACAGACCGAAGGATGGACTCCTTTCATCTCCTTATAGCTCCAGGCGAAAGCATCTAAATGTTTGTTCAGTAAGCTACACAGCTCCTTCTCCTGGGAAGGAGATAGGGAGGAGCTGATCTTCAAAGTTCTTCTGGGGCCAAACTCCACATTCTTAATTCTGGGAGAGGTTGGATCAGTCACACAGAGGTCCACTAAGGTGCTGGCTTGGGTATCCTCCACCAATTCCTCTAAGGACAGTGCACTGGGAGGTGGATTCTGAATCAAGGTCTCAATCAAATCATCCTCGGTTTGAGGACCTCCCCTAGTGGTTTCTATGGTGCACAAGGGTGCAGAGTATACCTCATCCTCATCTCCTTCTTCCAGCCAGAGCGGTAAGTCATGTTCTAGCAGGGGCTAGGCAAGAGGGTATAGGACTAGCTGCTTGGACATAGGACCATTTTTGATGGTCATGTTTCCAGCTCGGCAACTGATGTAAGCATCCGCAGTGGCTAACCAAGGCCTTCCCAAAATGAGGGGGTATCCAGTAAGCTTTGCCTTTGGTTGAAGGACTAAGAAGTCCGCAGGATACTCCCAAGAGTCAACCGAGACCAAGACATCCTCCACAATCCCTTCGGGAGTCACGGTGGAGCGATCTGCCAATTGCAGGACTGTCGAAGTCTTCCTTAAGGAACCCTGAAGGTTGAGTTTAAGCATGGTGTCCCTGGTCATCACATTAATGGCAGCCCCTAGATCAATCAAGGTATGGGGGATAATGGTGCCATTGATGTGGACATCAACTACAGGACTCCCAGGGTCCAAATACTTTGGACAGATTACTTGCCCCAACATTAGATCAGACAGTTGTCCTATGACATTGATCGTCGAGGCATCTCTCTTTCTCCTGCCTGGGTGCCTGAAACACTTCTCCTTAATCAATTTGTTGTATATCAGATCATCTTTGATGGCCTGGAGAATGGGTATTTTCACACACAACTGTTTTAGTTCCCCCAGAAGTTGAGTCTCCTCTAGGTTTGGTTGTGTGGTTACTGTTAGTCGCTCAGGAAAGGGTGGAATGGCTTTGGGTTCACTTTCCTGTTTCTCCTCCTCGTCCTCTGGGGGAGGAGGTTGGCAATCTGGAAGGGTCTTTCCGGATCGCAAGTTGATCTCCTGGATCTCCACAGCATAGGTAGGACATGTTGTTTCCCCAGTGTATACCTGCTGGGCCTGTCGGTTGTTGGGGTTCGGGTTCGGTTGGGCAGGCATCTGGGGTTGTCTTGGAGGAGCAGGAGGTAATGGTTGTGGTTGAGCCGGTGGTGGAGGCAGAATGGTGGGAGGAGAGTCGTATTGGGGCCTCCACCACGGTTGAGGTGCATTCCACTGAGGCTGAGGCTGGACATTTGAGTGAAACGAATGAGCAGTGGGTTGAGAATGGTATTGAGGTGGATAAGACCACGGAGGAGGTGCAGACCAGGAAGGATGAGCAGGGGGACCCCAAGAAGGCATGTGAGCAGATTGGTTGGGGCTATAATAAGATTGGAATGTCCCTTGCATCCCCTGCTGGTAAGGTCTAGGTCCATGCGGTCGCCTTTGGTTGAGGAAGTAGAGAGGTTCAATGGGTGTCTTAGTCCCTTGGTACATGGCCTTGAATCCAGGCAAGGTTGGGCATTGGTTTGTAGGGTGGTTCTCCTCACAAATGAAACATACCTCCACTGAGTGTAATGGACACTCATTCTTAGGGTGCTTCCTCGTACATCTGGGATAGAAAATGGCCAAAGCCCTCTCAGCTTCCTCTTTCTTTTGTTGGATTCGGAACGTATCAAGTTGCATGGCAATGGTCTGTCTCACCTCACTTTTGAGGTCTTCCAGCTGATTAGCAAACTCATGCTTGGAGAAGGTAGTACTAGCTGAAAGTGGATTCCCCCTACCTCTTTTCCGGGCTGCCCTAGAGTGGTTTCTAAACACAGTCTTTATATCCTCATAAGGTAGTTGGTAAATATCTCCTCCAGCTAGCATGTGAAGGGTATCTAGAAGGTCTTCAGGGACTCCTCGGAGCAGAACCAGCTTTAGAGATTCAGGGTCAAGTGTGCACCTAGCCCGTTTATAGCTAAGTTGAAACCTTTCCTCATAGTCCTCTAGAGAATCATCATTTCCCATGGTCATCCGAAAGATTTCCCCCTTGGTTTCCTTTGACCTACAGTGATCCCGGTATTTGTTGTTAAAGGCTTGCTGCATCTAAGCCCAAGTAGTGATACTATTTCCAGGTAACCCCATGAACCAGCGTAATGCTGCATCCTTGAGGGTGGAGGGAAAAAGTTTCAACTTTTGCTCGTCTTCTGTATAGTCATAAGTTCGACAAAGGACAACAAACTCAAACAGGAAGGTATCAGGGTCTTCAGTGGTCAATCCATGGAAATGAGGTAAGGCTGAGGGACTTATGTTCTTCATTTTCATGTCCCCATTAGTCTCTCGGATGGGGAAGGTACCTTCTATTCTTTCATCATCGTCTCTACCATTTCTGTTGTCAGCCATAGTCTCACAAGGAATATTTTCTTGCTCTTCTTCTGTTATAGGATCTTCGTATATCTCAGGAGGTTCACCTATAGGTTCTTCTGGATCACTGCCACCAAAGAAGAGTGAAGGGTGACTTAGTGAAGTGGTGGGGATGTTGGGTAGGAATTTTCCGGTATTATCTCTATTCCTACGAGGCATGAAAGGACTTTTGGTTGTTTTTGCTTTTTTCTGCTTGTACCTGCAAAACTGAAACAGATGGAATTGCAACTAACTAAAATCTATCTTGCAGAAATGAAAATGCGGAATTGAAATGAAAGCAGGGAAAGACTAATCTATTTTGCTGAAATCAGATTGCGAGAAGGAAATACTAGACTACACTTGCAGAATTGAAATTCTATTCTACGCTTGCAGAATTGAAAGGTTAATCTACGAAAGCAGGAAATGTCTAGTTTACTTTTGCAGAAATGAAATTGCAGAATGGAAATGAAATAAACTACTTAGCAGAAGGCGAGAGTAGGAAAATAGAAGAAAAGCAGCAATCACAAATACTCTGACGCTTCCCCGGCAACGGCGCCAAAAAGATGGTGGGCTCCAGTATTGCAGCAATAATGCTGCAACTCCTGGGACTCCCGTCTTTACTTTTATCAACCCGGTAGTTCGTAACAAACTTGGAAGCGACGGTGCTGTATGCACAAGTACTAGCTCTTGCCGTAGCTGTCACTTGGTCAGCTGGCACAAGTCTGCTAGGAGCTTAAGCCAACTTCTATGAGCTCTTAGAAGAAGCTTTTTAATTGATGGATGAAAGCTAACTCGAAGGAAGCTAATCTATTTGCGAAAAGAGATTGAAAAACTGAAGGAAAACGCAAACCCTAGCAAACCCTAATTCTACCAGCTAGTCCTACTAATGTAAAGGAGAGAATGCAAACTACTGAAAGAGATGCCATTACTTCTATGAAGGTAAAATACATGTGTCTAAACTACCTCTATCTGAAGAAAACATCTTTTTGTATTTTTGATTAAGTCGTCAGTTTCATCATGCATATGCTTTCACTGTTCTTTGACTGTGCAGGGGTGGATCAAGGAGGAGAAATGCTTGGAAGAGGTCGGGAAGGTTCAGAGAGGGTCTAAGGAGTCTCTAACACCCTTCCAGAGAGTTTCACAAAGTTTGGCTATCAAGAAACCTCATTTGTGAGCTTCTACAGGAAGTCTGCAAGGGTTCTACAGGATGTTCAGGAATTTCTACAGGATGTTCAGAAATTTCTACAGGATGTTTAAAAATTGGATTTTGGAGGATGGGTGAGTGAGGGAAGATGCATGAATGGATATGGAGGTAGGATAGAGGTCTGAAGTGGCCCAGGAACTGGTGGATGGAGTGGTGAGAAGGTGTAGATGGCTAAATTGGCTCAAAGAAGGCTGAAACAATGATTGCACAAAAAGGTAGGGTTACGTGGACAAGAGGACAGATGTGAGACGAGGAACCTAGCTAGGAGATGGAGCAGATGGCTCTGATGAAGCTTAGGTGGATGAAAGAGTGGTAGAGATGCTCTGCAGCGTATACATTCAACTGAATCAACAAAGTCTTGCAAGTAATCAAAATCCTAGTTAATCTAATCTAACTAACAATACAGTGAATGAACAACAGTTTTATTTGAAATAGAACCATGTATATCAACTATGCAATGAAACATTTCAGAGATCTGAACACATAACCAACTTCTGCAAATGAAAACAGTGCACTAAGGATTGCATGGTAAAGCAAACTAGTGTTTTTGTTTGGGACAGCACGGTTACTTCAATTCCAGCCCCTGATCCAATAAGGAAGAGGTGAAACCAAAAGTGTTTGTTGACCCTTTTTTGGAGCTTTTTTCCTGTTATTATCCTACCAATCTATTCTAAAAATCTGAAGCATTCTATTCATAAACAGTGACCTAGTTAATCCACACAACTTAATCTGCCTAACAGAAATACGTTTGCAAATGCACAAAAGGAAAACAACGATGCTTAAAGGAAAGATAACAGTACATAAAGGAGGCCCTAGGCTCTCATGTTGGGCCCAACCTTGAGAGCTACGGCTCTTATAGAAAACTCAGAGTTGATATGAAATAGGACTGTTTATCGAAAACTCAGAGTTGATATGAAATAGGATTGCTTATCGTTATCAAAAAATAGTCATCAGTCAAGAGTTATGCCAAAATGGCTACAAGAAAACGAGCTAAAGCTGACAACACTGTAGTGCAAAAATATGCAATGGTTTCAAAAAAGTCCCTTACGAAGGCTGAGGCCTTATCATTTATACACCACGAGGGCCCTAGCAGGCCTCCTAAATCTGTGGGACTTGGCTGTCCAACTGTTAGTAGACAGTCCCTTTTCCAAAATCTGCTTGGCTGCCTTCAAGATCCGGTTTTGGTGGCCTGTGAGCTCGGAGTTTGGGGGTGAAGATCCCGAGGAAGGGCTATTTAATGTCATAGACAACCCCCCTACGAATCCTCACCTCAAGCTTGGCTGTCTTCTAGCCCATGATTGCTCGGTTTTGCTCCAACATGTGTCAAAAAAACCTGAAATAAGCACGTGTTAGCCACCTAGGAAGAGTGACCACCCTTATTCGTACAAATGACATAAACATACTAAAAAATAATGCATAAGCTATGAAAAATGGAGGATTGAACAAGGACTGAACAAGGATAATTAGGAAAAATGAGCCCAATAGGTTACCCAATTTGGGGGCTCATCACGCTGTAGCCTTGAAAATTGGTGGAGAGGCTTAGGCACATGAGTTCTAAAGAACCCAGAAACCGTTTGGTGAAATTCCACCCAGATTATATTTTATTAAATAATTAATATTTTTAAAGGGGTTCCTACATCTAAACTTAGGGAAATTAAAATATTAATGGGTATTAATCAAAATATGGGTGAGAATGATCTAGAAGGCGTATCAAGTCATGTTTTAATCTTAGCCATTGATTAGAGACTTAATCTCATCCGTTGAAGACTCAACAGGAAAAGTATAAAATGGAGGCTTGGGGTTCATTTGGAAACACACACACAGAGATTGAGGAAATTGATTTTTTGAGTCAGAAGTTCTAAAGAGGAAAATCGATTATGGAGATCTTGCAGCTGAGGGGCAGAGAGAATCCAGGAGAAGGAATTTCCAAAGAATATAGACAAAGAGGCGAAGAGAGCTTGCAAAGAGGCAGCGCAGCAGCCGAGAGAGCTGACACAGAGGCAATGCAGTAGCCGAGAGAGCTGATGTAGAAAAGTTGTCTATCACATAGAATCCAGAACTGTCGAAACAATCGAAACTGTCAAGAACTGCCGAAACTGCCGGGAACTAACGGAATAGCCAGGAGAGCTGACGCAAAGGTAGTGTAGTAGCCAGGAGAGCTGACCTAGAAAAGTTGCCTATCAAGCAGAATCCATAACTGTCGGAACAGCCAGGAGAGCTAACGCAGAGGGTAGAGACGTAGGGTTGACGCAAAGCCAGCACAGAAATAGCCGGGGTTAGCCAGTCTTGTGTCGGATCAGTCGAAATTCTACCGGATGAAGTGAGGTAAAACTAACTCAGGTTTTCCGCCAGTATTTTCTCTGTAAAGGATTGCTAGATGAGCATCCTAGATTTGTATTCAGATATTTCTCCGGTATAATAATAAACCCTCAGAACCGCTGCACCGGTTTCCTACATTGGGTTTTTCCAGGGACTATTGTGTCCAAAAATAAGTGTGTCCTATGTATCTTGTTCTTTGCTCTCTTTTTTGTTTCATGATATCAAATATTTAATTAGTGTAGGCTACAGAAGTAATTTGCTTCAGTATTCAGAAGAATAACTTGATGAATGTAACTTAAAAACCAAGTAGGTGAAGTAGATTCAAATTTGCTGCAGTAGGGGTTCCTTCAGCATGTAGGAATTTTCACAAAGCTTTGCTTCTATCTACTCTTGTTCTTCATTTGAATAAAAAGATTTTGGGGTTCATTCATGATTGTTATTCCATTGGAGCATGTGTTTCGTTCATTGATGGTATAATTCTCTCTACTTGTGCCTTTGAGTTGTATTTCATTTGCTCATATTCTTTTATAGAATTGTAGATGTATAGCTATCTTAGATTTACAATTGGTTTATGAATATGCTCTAGGTGTAGACTACTTCTAACTGTTTTCATATAAATTTATGAGTTATCTCACCATTATTTATTAATTTAATCGATATGAATTAATTTGTGTTGGAAGTTTTGTAGAGTATCATTGTTGAATCAACTAACAAGCATGAGGGGAAGTCTTCAAGAGACCAACTCACTCTTGGCATTGTTTTCAAGGAGCTATCATCGTTATTTGAATTTCATAAGTCTAATCTTTAGAAGTACTTGTTCTTGCAGGGTTTTCTTTCTACATAGTTTATGCATAAGTCAAAATATCAAAAAATCCTTTATATCTTTTGATCTTGTGCTTTCATCTCTTTACTTAGCTAATCAAGAGCTTCTTATAAGCTAGACAAGTGATGAGGTCTTTTCCCATCACTTGATTTAATTTTTGTATATTATTTTGTAACATTATCACCCACTTACATGCTCTCTTTTTTACACTAACTTTTGTTTTAGTTTTGCAGCCCTAACATTCTTTCTTGTAGGTCCTCTCAAGCTTCAAGTCTCATTCCAAGGAGGTCATGGGCATTAGGAGAGTTTGTGAAAGAGGCTAGGTTGTGTATCATTTTGGAGCTTGTATTCTCTAATTGTAGAACCTCTTCATCTCTTTCGAGGCTCCCATACTTGAAGGGATTTCCTTGTTGTTTCAAGATCTCACATTGTATTTTCCCATCAATTCCTTGGGCAACCCTCTAAGAGGCTCTAACCATCATTGTAAACCATAATAATAAAATTTCTCTTTTGTGGGAGCATGGGTCCTACCCATTGGCATCCCTATCTCTCCATTTTAGGGAGAGAATTTGTGGTTGGATTGACTTGTTGGCTTTGACATTTCCATTTTCTTTCACATCACATTCATGCTTTAATTGGGAAGTAACACAAATCGCATTTCCTTTTCTTCAAGTTTGCTACATGCTTTAAGCTTGCACCACTTATCATTGTTGCTACAAGTTTCAAGTTTACATTTCCATTTGCAAAGCAATTTACTCTTACTTTATGCAAGCATCTCTATTATTTTTAGCAAACTTTGATACATTTAGCTTGACACTTGTCTAAATAATTCATGTTTTATTTTTATGCCATATTTCCATTTTGAGTATATTGAAGCATTGTGTATTGGACAAGTTTATTTTCCAAAGCAACTATTTACTTTCATGTCAAGCTAATCTTTTTTTCTCAAGTTTAAAGTTCTTTTTGCAAAGTTATTGTGGGCATCAATCTTATCTCAATTCATTTTCAAAGCATTGCAATTTACATTGAGAAATTTTACATGTGTTTTATTTGCTCATTTTGCAAGCACATACATTTCAAGCTTCATTTGCTTTAGTTTGTTATTGGTTCATCATTTATCTTTAGCAACTCACAATTTTAATTGTTCATGAAGCTTATGCATCTTGTGTTTACTTGAGCAACTACACAAGTGATCTTGTGGAGCATAGTACTTGAAGCAATTATATCTTTTACATAGCACTTGCAAACTCACTTGCATATCATATTAGGCATTCTAATTTAGTTGCATTTTAAACAAATTAACCTCCAAGCATAAGCTTGGTTGATAGAAATCATAGGAAAAAGATTTTCTTGGAAAGTTCTTCCAATTGGTACGAAGTAAGGTAAAGACATGTGACCCTGCAGTTATGAAGGTGGTTTGTCCCCTTGTAGGAACGAAGGCACATGCTGGCTAATAAGACTCAGGGGAAGGGTATCGTTAACAACATCATCGTGTCCTCAACCCCTCTTTCTTACAGTCACCCCAATTTTTACCCTTTGGCAAGAGCTCAAGAGGAAGATCTCTCACCTAGATTAAGCATTTAGATTAAAAGTAACCAAGATAATTGCATCCAATTTTAGTTTAAGTGCATTTCATATTAACACATCTTATTGTTTTACTTGCAAATAATCATTACACTTGTCATTTATGAATATGTGTTGAATTGGATACTTTGGGCAAGTATCATCTCATTGTGCAAGTAGAATTCTAATTGGTTTCCTTTGCAAGATATTCTTTCCTTGTATGCTTTGGATTAATAAGTGATCATATATCTTGAAATCATTTTAATATCTTGCATTGATATTTTATTTTGCTAACATCTTTTGTTTCATTTTCAGGATTACTTGTGTTTTAGTTTGAAGCACACTATTTTATTTTGAGCAACTATCATTCATTTTTTACTTTTTAGCAATATTTTGAAGGCACTGGTTTTACATATGCTTATTATTATCTCATGTGTTGATGGTTATTGAAGTTGATTTTAGCTCATATTGTTCATATTATATTTGCTTGTAATCTCAAAAAAAAAATCCATTTCACTCTAACATCTCCTAGAAACATCATATCTTTTAACTTAGTTTTCCATTTAGAGACCACAACCCTTAGCTAACCTATGAGATAGTTTAAATGGAGAGAGTTGGGAATAGGTGACAGCCCCATCTCTTAGTTCTTGCCACCAACCACACCTTGTGGGGTTAAAGGATTTTCTCACTAATTGGTAGGTGTAGGCGGCAAGCAACGACATCGCCCACTCTCACTCAATCGCCCGAGGGTTTCCGTCCTAGGGCTACTGCTGAAGTTGGGAACTCTTGGTTCTCCAAACCTCTCCACAAGAAAATATCACAACTCAAGGATGTCCCAAATGATCTCCTCTTCCTCCTTTTAAAGACCCCATAGATAGATCTCCAAGTCTCTAGAAGCATCTTATTTTGATTATTTTAATATTATTCTAGAAACTCCTTTTGACTCCATCTAAGTGACTTTTAATTTTATTTTATTTCACTAAGTCACTTTTGACCATTTTTCCTTCAATTAATTATTTTCACCTCTTTTAATTTAATTAAGTGACTAATTTAAGTCATTTTTAATCCGGGAAAATGGTCAACTACCCACCATACTCTCTTCAGCCACTAGAAGTCACTCTAAGCATCCCATCCAATAGATCTTCTCGTTTTGATTCCAACGAGCTATTACATTGAGGTATTCCATCAAACATTCGTCCCAGAATGCCACCTCAAGCATAATTAATTTAGGCCCATTAATAACTTTGTTTTTTGAAAGTTGCCGAAATACAACGGAACAAAAGGCAAATCGTGCAGATGATGGTATATACCAAGTGAATGGCATCGGATCCCACAAAAATCCCTCAAAACTCCTCTAAGACCCCTGATGACATAATCCTGCGCCTGCAACCTGAGTATCACATACCTTGGAAACCCATCCTAGTGTACTATAGAGGAAAATAAAAATGGGGGCATAACAAACCCTCCCACCCCAAAATTGCTTTCCCTCAAGTAATTCGTATCTGTCCACTACAGAGGCATGTGTAAACCAATGTTTTTAAAAACCATAACTGGTGACTGGACTAGTCCACCTAATGAATTGGGTTTCGAACTGGTATTAGTCAGGTATAAACGAACCAGTTTTAAAAAAATACATTAAATAATTAATTTTTAATGAAAAAAACTATTTTTAAGATTTAAAACCATAATTCCAAGCCAATAGAAATAAAATATGCAAGGTTTGCTCATCTATATACCATGTAAAGGTGAATATATCAAAATGGCATCGAATGCAATACATATCCACAACAAAATACATAATCAATGAAGCTCTAAATTTTTAGGATATTCCGACACATAGGAAATAGTTAAGTTCAACTTGGTCTAGTATAGAGTTAGGTATAGAGTTAGGTAAAGTGTGTTTCTTTACCGTTGTACATTTTGTAACTTACAATCCGACGGTCACGATATGTAGTGATCCGACGGTTCACTCTCTCCTCGGTATTACCGACACTTGATCTGTGGCTTGACACCCGATTGGTCCATGAGTTCTATTTAAAGCGCATGGAGGGTCATTGTTCGGGTAATCCGTCTATGAGAGAAAGCTTATGTAAATTTTCATTCTTTGATTAATAAATTGCCTGAAGTGGCCACGTTGGCTCAGGCCGTGGACTGTTTCCCTCTTTGAGGGTTTTAACCACGTCAAAAATACTGGTGTATTGATTTGAGATCTGGTTGTGAGCGGTGTCCTTTTGGTGTTCTTTCTGAGGAACTTACCCTGTAAATTCCTACATGGTATCAGAGCTATTTGAGGGCCGCGTCCGTTGGTGATCCAAATCTGAAGCCGGTAGAACTGCATGCGGCTGTCGTTTCCTAGATCTACTGTTTCTGACTGCTTTCGGGCCGAGAGGACTGCTCTGTTGTGTTCGGAGCATCTGTTCCAGTGAGGAACCCCTTTCGTTTCACGCGAAAAGGTTTCCGGTAGCCCTATCTGCGTCATTTTTAAGATCTGGAGGTATACAGTGTTTATTTGCAGTTTACTATTATTTTCTCTCTGGTTATTTCGGTTTCTGTTTATTTAGCTTTTTTTATTACCGGATCTATACCTTTCATTTCTGCGTATGCTCTTTGCCCTGCGACTCTGTGCGATCTGGGCAAATCAGAAACAGAAAGGAAGTTTTTTTTCTCATGCGTATGCTCTTTTCCCTGCACCTTAGTGTGATCTTGGAAAATCAGAAACATTGAGAAAAATATTTAGTTTCCGGCTAAAGCTAACTTTGAGCCGTAAGGTTCGTTTTTCTTTGCATATTCGTGTTGGGTTTTGTGTTTTTGTTTTGTAGGAAAAAAAGAGCTTTCTCAAGGCAAGCACGCAACCCAAGGCCCCCCTCTCTCTCTCTCTCTCTCTCTCTCAAATTTTTTGTATAGCTCAATTGGTTCAAAGCTATTTTAAGAGAGTAGAGGTCTTGGGTTCAAATCTCCATTTTGTGGGGGCGTTTTTTTCATTCCCGCACATTCGCGCACTTTGCCGGCAACTTCAACAAATTTTTTTCAAAAAGCCATAACTTCTTCATCCGGAAGCCTTTTTCAGAGCCGTTTTTTTTAAAACAGCCTAATTTTTCGAGATCTATCCATTGGAACACTTACTTTCAACATCTTCAGCTTCAGTTTTTTTTTTTTAAAATGGAAAGTCCATGCCAAGTCATTCTTGACAGCACTAACTACTTCCAATGGATAGCCTACATGGAAGATTTACTTAGAAATAAAGGTCTCTACAGAATAGCCACAGGCCAAGAGAAGAAACCAAAAGATGAAGACAAGGCTGCAAAATGGGAAAATAGACAAGATCAAGCACGTGGTTTGATAGGGATGTCTATTTCTCCTGATCTTAGATTCCATATTGCAGAACTTGATACTCCTCATGAAGCATTGGAACAAATCACTAAAGTTTTTGGGATTAAAAATGAAATTAGAGCCCATCAACTTGAAAATGAGTTGCTTACATTGGATCCTAATAATTTTTCTTGCATTGAAGATTTCTTGTCCAAATTCAAGACCCTTAGATATCTCTTAGAAGGTGTTAAGGTTAAGAAAGAAGATAGTAACCTTATTTATTCCATCATTACTAAGTTAGGACCAGCCTACTCTGTATTTGTTTCCACCTTCCATTCTACAAGGGAAGCTTTCATTTGTCAAGGAAAAGACTACAAGGCCCCTTCCTTTGACTCTTTTTGTGATTCTTTAATAAGAGAACAAGAAAAACTCTTACACCTTGGTCTTCTTAATCTTGGAAACTCTTCCAAGAAAGCGTTAGCCGCCCAACAGCAACCAAATTCAAAGAATCCTAAGAAGTCATATCCTAAAAAGAATGGTCCTAAACCAAACAAGGGTCCTAAGCAAACTCAGCCTCAAAATGAAAGATCATTTCAGCAAAATGATAGGACCAATAAAAACAAATGGAAGAAGACTGATAGACATTGTAACTTTTGTAATCGAAATGGCCACTTAGAATCTAAATGCTTTAAGAAGATGGAAGCCTTGGAAGCCGCAATGAAGAAACATAACATCCATGTCGAGCATTCTTCAACTTCAACTTCAACTTCATCTTCAGGAATGGCACTTTCTGCATGTCGTTGTCAATCATCTCAGTCTGGTTATGCATTAAATGTATCTTCTTCTTCTCGTTCTCATGAGTGGCTCATTGATTCTGGAGCCTCTTATCACATGGCCAAAAACAAAGCCATGTTTTCTTCTTTAAATGATTGTAACACCAAAAATATATATGTTGGTGATGATAGATCTCTTAATGTTGTAGGGACTGGAACTGTTCATCTAGACAATGGTCAGTTTAATGATGTATTATGTGTTCCAACCTTATCCTGCAACCTTCTATCTGTATATCAGATAACTCATTCAGGTGAAGGTAAAATTGTTGAATTTTCACCTCATGATGTTGTAATCAAGGATCTAAGAGATCCTAAACAGATTCTAGCTACTGGTATTGCTGATGATTCCACAAGGTTGTATAAGTTTCACAACTTTTGGTCATCAAATCTTCCCTCAGTATTTGTTGCTCATAATGATGAAGTGAGCAAACTTTGGCATGAGCGATTTGGTCACTTAAACTATCGCTCCCTTCAGCATCTATGTAAAGAAAATATGGTGACAGGTCTTCCTATGGTATCTTGCAGAGATGGTGTTTGTTCCGGATGTGTACTCGGAAAACATCATCGGGACAGTTTTGAAAAACGTGCCTCTTGGCACGCCTCAGCCCCTTTACAGCTTGTGCACAGTGATTTATGTGGTCCACTTCCTGTTGCTTCATTCTCTGGATGCAAGTATTTCTTAACTTTCATTGATGATTTCTCCAGACGCACTTGGGTATACTTCTTAAAACTCAAGAGCGAAGTATTTAACACATTTTTGGCCTTCAAAGCCTTTGTTGAAAAACAATCTGGACATCAAATTCTTAAGCTAAGAACTGATAATGGTGGAGAATATGTTAAAAACACATTCATCAACTTTTGCACCGAAAATGGAATTCAAATGCAACATACTGTTCCATACACTCCACAACAAAATGGTATAGCTAAAAGGAAAAATCGCACCTTAAAGGAAATGGCTAATTGTATGCTGCAATCTAAAGGACTCAGTCTTAGTTTTTGGGCCGAAGCAATTAATTGTGCAAATTACATAATCAATCGCACTCCTACTAAGGTTCTAAAGAATATCACTCCAGAAGAAGCTTGGAGTTCCATTAAACCAAATGTAAGTCACTTTCGTGTGTTTGGAAGTGAAGCATGGGCCCATATTCCAGATGAAAAGCATAAAGCTTTAGAACCTAAGAGTGAGAAATGTACTTTTGTTGGATATTCTGAAGATGTAAAAGGTTATAGACTTATTCCATTTAAGTCCAAAAATGTTATCATTAGAAGAGATGTAAAATTTGATGAAAATAAATCGGCCTGCGAGCCTAGTCCGACGGATGTGCCACCTCTTCCTATCTCTTCTACTTTTGAAAACATTTCTTCTTCAGATGATGAAAGTGAGGATGACAATCCTCCCCCACCTTCTCAGGATCCTCAACTTCCAAGATGGGTCCGTGCTACTCGGGATGCAGCAGGTGATCTTGCTGGTGATCCTACAGATCAGCGACGTACACGTTCTCAGTTTGAAAGAGCCTCTTCTTTACTAGCTCAAGCTCCAGTAAATCATGATCCTGACTCTTTTGCAGAAGCTTCAGGCCATCCACATTGGGAAGCAGCTATGAATGAAGAATATCATTCATTGTTGGCAAATGATACATGGGATCTTGTTCCTCTACCAAAGGGACGCAAACTTGTTAGATGTAAATGGGTTTACAGAACCAAGTATGGACCAGATGGGAAAGTAGATAAACATAAAGCTCGTCTTGTTGCTAAGGGCTTTTCACAGGTTGAAGGCATTGACTACACTGAAACCTTCTCCCCTGTTGCCAAAATGAACTCTATCCGCCTTGTTCTTTCCCTTGCTGCCTCTTTAAAATGGGAAGTCCATCAGATGGATGTTAAATCTGCCTTCTTGCATGGGGACTTGCATGAAGAAATCTATATGGAACAACCCATTGGCTTCATCCAAACAGACTCCAGCCTTGTATGTCGACTTAAGAAATCTCTTTATGGTCTCAAGCAAGCTCCTCGGGCTTGGTATGCCAAAATGGATAGCTTTCTTTTAGAATCTGGCTTTTCTAGGTGTTATTCTGACAATACTGTCTACACCAAGAAAGTGGGCAACTCTCTTATCATCCTTGTTCTTTATGTTGATGATCTTATTCTTACTGGTAGTGATCCCAACCTTATAAACCATGTGAAGTCCAGCCTTAAAAAGAAATTTGAAATGACAGACTTAGGACACTTACACTATTTTCTCGGTCTTCAAGTCTTGCAATCCAAGGAGGGTATTTCCCTTTCCCAGTCCAAGTATGCTTGTGATATTCTTCGTCATTTTCACATGGAAGACTGTAAGCCAGCCCCTTCTCCCTTTCAGTCTGGAGTCAAACTTTCAGTCTCTTGTACTTCTCCTGAAGTTGATGCTACCTTATACCGCAACTTGTAGGAAAACTCTTGTATTTAACCCATACTCGTCCTGACCTTTCCTTTGTTGTTGGCCTTGTTGCTCGTTTTATGCAAAACCCCCGTGAAAGTCATTGGAAAGCAGCTAAAAGAATACTTCGTTATGTTCGAGGTACAGTACAGTTTGGGATTCATTACAGTGCCAAAGCAGCTCCTCTATTAGTCGGTTTCACTGATTCTGATTGGGCTGGTGACCCTGATGATCGGAAGTCTACTGCCGGTTATGTCTTCACTCTTGGTTCAGGACCTATTACATGGGCTTGTAAGAAACAGGCTGCCATTTCTCTTTCGTCAGCAGAAGCAGAGTATCGTGGTGTCGTGGAAGCTAGTAAGGAAGCCTTGTGGCTTCGTCAGATCCTATCAGAGTTTGGCTTTGAGCAGCAGCATCCAACCACACTTTGGTGTGATAATCAAAGTGCCATTCAGCTATGCAAAGATCCAGTCCAGCATCAGCGCAGCAAACACATTGAACTACACATGCACTTCATCAGAAAGCTCATTCATGACCATGTTCTTGAAGTGCAATATTGTTCAACAGATGATCAGGTTGCAGACATCTTCACAAAGGCTCTCACAGAGGCGAAGTCCACTAAACTTCGATATATGCTTGGAGTTCAGGAAGTTGTCACTAAGGGGGGATAGGCTCTAGTGCCTCCTTCCTTCTCCTATTGTGTCATATTTGTAAATCCTTCAATCCTATCCCAAGTTGTTCTTAAGGGGGGATGTTAGGATATTCCGACACATAGGAAATAGTTAAGTTCAACTTGGTCTAGTATAGAGTTAGGTATAGAGTTAGGTAAAGTGTGTTTCTTTACCGTTGTACATTTTGTAACTTACAATCCGACGGTCACGATATGTAGTGATCCGATGGTTCACTCTCTCCTCGGTATTACCGACACTTGATCCGTGGCTTGACACCCGATTGGTCCATGAGTTCTATTTAAAGCGCATGGAGGGTCATTGTTCGGGTAATCCGTCTATGAGAGAAAGCTTATGTAAATTTTCATTCTTTGATTAATAAATTGCCTGAAGTGGCCACGTTGGCTCAGGCCGTGGACTGTTTCCCTCTTTGAGGGTTTTAACCACGTCAAAAATACTGGTGTATTGATTTGAGATCTGGTTGTGAGCGGTGTCCTTTTGGTGTTCTATCTGAGGAACTTACCCTGTAAATTCCTACATAAATGGCCTCTAGAGTCCGAAAACAATGCTCTAAGCTATGAGGTCCCTGAACTACTACAAGTCTACATATCAATGATCAAGAACATGATCACTCCTCATCATGATCAAACTCATCACCGCTACTAGACAAGAGATCATCAACATAAGCTACATCAATAATATGGCTCCAAGTTTGAGGACTCCTAAAACTCCTCTACAACTTTAGTAGTAGTAGAAAAAATAGACATAAAAATTACAAATCACTGATCAACATGGTCACTCATGAAACTCAGCATTGATTCAACGCTACTAGAAATGCATAAACATCATCAACAAGAGATACATAAACATCATCTAGCTCAAAGTCTTCAGACTTGGATTGCTGAACCTTATAACATGATAGAAATTGAAAAGGTTTAACATGCCTAACCAATGCTTTTGGTTTGAGTGAAGGACCCCGCTATTGCACCCCTCCGTGTACTAAACACCCAACAACCTTTCCAGCAAGAAAGTCAACGGGGGTCAAGAATCAAACTCCAAAGAGGAGTTGTCACGGGCTAACACTCAATGCTGGAGAAAGCCACGGGCCACAAATACATCGATGGTGCAAGGCCACTAAAGGGAGGGATGTACACAACGTTGGTGGGTGAATAGATACGACTGTTGGGCTTCTGAGCCTACATGAGTTGTAGGTCGGCTTGATAATAATTCCATAATCAAAATAAATTCATATCTCCATGAATACTTATCGGAATCGGATGATCTTTATATCAATCCTACACCTCTCGACGAGAGGAATCTAATAAAAATATTATCAGCCATGAATAAGATGACCCAAATGAAGTTTTTCCCTGGTTGCCAATTTTAACATGGCCTCTCTCGAGACCTGCTAGTTGGCTACCTCCTCATAACTAGATGGCTCGGAGTCAACAATGCTTGTTACCAATGCCATGTAACTACAGAACCGCTCAGGTGGTTTAATCTCTCTAACCTGTCTCTTTAGCCTAGCAACTGATGTGGCCTCACGCAAGGTATCTTGAAGCCACTTGGGCTTCCTCTTCCCTGAGCATACTTCTCCCACCAGAGTGAAAGAATCCTCGTCATCATCAGAAGCCTGAACTCTTGAAGGCCTATCAACTGACCTCATGCCTGAATCTGTGCTTGTAGATGCTGAAGTATCGTGCGAACTGTCCATTAGTGGACTACCCTGTGAATTGCTCTGCGAACTGCCTTGCATGCTGCCCAAGGAACCATGCACCTGACTCTGAGAGCCACTGCTTATTGATGGACCTAACACTGTAATCGATGTACCTCCTGATCCCTGACCACTGGATCCCTGTGACTGACTCAACTGCTCCTGAGGGTCTAGTGACTCTAGATACTCTAACTCTCGCGACCTCTTGAAAGCTCTCTCCTCCTCGAACTTCACATCCCGCCTAACAACCATTTTCCTTTGCGTAGGAATATAAATCTGATAAGCTTTTGAGGTCTCGCTATAACCCACAAAGATGCCCTTGTCTGCAGTGGGCTCTAGCTTGGTCCTGTTCTCCTTAGGGACATAGGAATATGTAAGGCACCCAAAGACACAAAAGTGCCCAACATCAGGCTTCTTCCCAAAAGAAGCCTCCTCCAGAGTTAGATTCGCCAAGGCACGATGTGGACTCCTGTTCTGCCAGTACACAATAGTGTTGTAGGCCTCTGCCCACAAAAATAAAGGTAACCCCTGATCATGAAGCATGGCTTTGGCAACCCCTGCAATGGATATGTTCTTCCTCTTTGTAACCCCATTCTGTTGGGGGTAGTAAGGAATTGTGAACTCCCTCCTAATGCCTGCCTCAGCACAAAAATCAACAATAAGGAACTGTGAACTCCCTCCTAATGCCTGCCTTAGCACAAAAATCAACAAACTCACCAAGGGTATACTCCCCTCCATTGTCCAACCTGAGGACCTTGATCTTCCTACCTGTCTGGGTCTCCACAAGAGCTTTGAACTCTTGAAACCACTTGAAGGCCTCATTCTTGGTCTTCAAGAAATAAATACAGGTCTTCCTAGAGTGGTCATCAATGAATAAAACATAGTACTCATAGCTACTAAATGATACATGAGACATCCGACCACTCACAACGGTATGTATCAAGTCAAGGATCTCGGTCGCTCTACTGTCACTGCTGGGAAAAGGGGATCTGGCAAATTTCCCCATAGCACATCCTCTGCATACATCAAGGTGATTAGAACTGAAATCTGGCACACCAGTGGTGATCTCCCGTAATGTACTCAAGGCCCCATGATACATGTGCCCCATCCTGCGGTGTTAAATCTCACACAACTCTGAACTGCTAGATCTGTTGTCGCTCCTGTCTCGGTGTTGCTACTCAATGCCATCAGGGGCTAGAATGAGAACTTGTACACCTTGGAATGGCGCACACCAATCTCTCTAGCTGAAGAAGCTGGAGTTCCCTTGGATATATAAGCACCTGCCCTCTCCTGAACAACACATCATACCCTCTATCCTCAAGTGCCAAGACGGATATCAGGTTCTTCTTCATTTCAGGCACATATAGAACATCTGACACTTTCAAGGGAGGTTTGGGTCCCATATCAAATGTCAATTTCCCCACACCGACTGCTCTAACAATGCTGTCATCACCAAGTACTACCTCGATATCAGTATCACCCTCTGACAGCTTTGAGAAGTACTCTCTGACTCCTGTCATGTGGCGGGAAGTGCCACTGTCAACATACCAAATGTTAGAAGATGCTCTGCTAGTAGCGGGGAATGCACACTCCCTCTAAACCTGTATGGCAGGTGATCCTGTACTAGTGGCCTCACAAGCTATGAACCCAAACACCCGAACAAATCTCTCTGAGAAGCTCTCTATCTCTGTAGACGCTGCCATGGTTTTGTCTTTCCCTTTCTTGTTCTTCTTCTCTGGACACACAACAGCATAGTGTCCCAACTTTTGACAATTCCAACATTTGACTTTGGAATAGTCCTTCTCCTTGTTCTGTTGCTTGCTTTTACCTTTGCCTTTGCCTCCATTGTTGGAAGTTTGCTTCTCAGCTCTGCCCTTCTTGCCTCTTGCTAACAATGCCACATTGTCATCCTCCTCCACCTATTTGGCTGCCCCAAGATGGTTCTTTCTGATCTCATTCTGAATGCAATCATCCCACAACCTCTCCCAATCAGGAAGGTTTTCCTGTGCAACAATGCCATCCACAAAATTCTCCCAAGTCTTGGGAATACCATTCAAAGCAATCCTCACCAACTCAGTGGTTACAATGATCTCACCTACGGCCGCCAACTTATCTCTCACTGAAGTGATCTTAGTGAGGTATGATGTAGCACTGTCAGTCTTAGCCATTTTAATGGCCTTCATTTTCTCCTTTAGGACCATTTTTCTGTTTTCATTTGAGCTCTGGTAAACACTGGTCAAGGTTGTCCACATCTCATGTGCATAAGTCTTTCCTCTCACATGAGGAATGACATTGTCTTTGATTCCTTCTAGAATCAATCTTTTTTCCTTAGCATTCTTTTTGTTAAACTCTGCCAACTGTACAGGGTCAACAGGTACTACTACTAGTTTCTATGTGGTATTTACCATAATGCCCCAAACTTCTGTTTCCTCAAAGATGCTCTAGATTCTCTCCTTCCATACACTATAGTTGTTCTACCCATCCAACCTGTCTTCAACTCTGAACCCAAAGACATGTTTCACTGTCCTACCAAACTGAAATCTGTGGTAAAGGTTTATGTTTTCTGTGTAAAAATCAGCTTGCTGTAATTTTCACTTTGCTGTCCCAAATTGCACTTTTCAGTCAACCAAGCTCTGATACCATGAAGAAATTTCAACCCCTACTCCAATTATCAGTTTTCCTCATCACTCCATGCATTTAGTTTTAAATCCAAGCATGATAAAAATTCTAAAATCTGGAAATGATAATATTTTTCTGAAAACACAAATTTAGAGATTTCACAACTGCTAAAATTGTAGAAATAAAACACAGCAAAATTATGATAGCCACACACAAAAAATAACACAGTGGTTTTTGGTCAATGTGTGGAAAAACCCCTTACAACTCTTGGAGAAAACTAGTTTGAGAGCTCTTCTTTATTTCTGAAAATGCTTTTACAGAGAAACTAAAATACACAGTAAAAATTCCAGCAACCACAAATTACAACTTATCTCGATTTCCGTGCTTGAACTCCACCTTGAAAATTGTGCCAACCAGTGACTAGCGAAAAAAGAAAATTTTACAGCAATAAAACAACATTAAATGTTGTACAGCCAGCCTCGAAAAATGTGCCTAGAACTTGTTGTCCCTCTTCCTCTATTTCTGTGTCTTTCTCTTGCTATATGATTTTTCCTTGGGATGCGTGCCAATAAATGTTGCTGCCCAGATTTGCTGAAATGACTTCTTACTACTCTCCTTCACTTCCTCACTGCCCAGAAATTCTCCTTGCTCTCTCCTCTTTCTCTAAAATGCTCATGAAATAATGAATTGATCTTTTCCTCTTCTCTTCTCTTTTTATTCTTTAAATGACCTTTTGAGTTACCCTAAGATCTAATGGTTGAGATTCATTTAAATCTAGGGATGAGAATAAATGTGCATTTAATTCTCACTTTCTATTTTTTAACTCACCCACTTAAATAAAGACCCACTTAGCTTTTTATTTCCATAGTCACTTTTTCACTTTCTAATTCTTCATTCACTTTAATAAAGTCACATTTAAATTAGAATGTAACTTTACCACTTATAAAGTCATTTTTAAATTAGAATGTAACTTTACCACTTACAAAGTCACTTTTAAATTAGACTGTAATTTTACCACTTATAAAGTCACTTTTAAATTAAATTGACTTTACCACTTATAAAATCACTTTAGGAGAAAAGTACAAATAAATTTTGACACTTTTCCCTAGGCCAAAGATCAAAGCCTTAGGGCACCACTTGTCCTCTGGTACCCAAATTTTAACAAGAAACCCATCCTAGTTGTACTATAGAGGAAAATAAAAATGGGGAGTAATATCCCAAATATAAAATTTTGCAGACAATTGCTTAAAAATTTAAACCATCATTTCCTTAAACCATTTGCACAAATTGAACTACAAAATCAATGACAAAAGCATGAAATAAAATATGCAATGAAAGATTTGACAAGATAAAGATGCAAAAAACTCAACCTTATTTTATTAAATAGAAGAGTACATATAATGTTAGAAATGGTTGAGAGAAATTGAGCCCCCAAATATCTGCTACAAGCTGAAATTGAGCCCCCAAAATATGAAATGAAAATAATAGCTGCAACCTATGAATTCTGGATGAATTTACAAAGGAGAGAGATGGATGCTCACCCATTCACTAAATCACCCAAGGGTTTCCATCCTAGGGCTACTACTGAAGTTGGGAACTCCCGGTTCTCCAAACCTCTCCACAAGAAAATATCACAACTCAAGGATGTCCCAAATGATCTCCTTCTCCTCTTTTTAAAGACTCCATAGATAGATCTCCAAGTCTCTAAAAGCATCTTATTTTGATTATTTTAATATTATTCTAGAAACTCTTTTTTGACTCCATCTAAGTGACTTTTAATTTTATTTTATTTCACTAAGTCACTTTTGGCCATTTTTCTTTCAATTAATTATTTCCCCTCTTTTAATTTAATTAAGTGACTAATTAAAGTCACTTTTAATTTGGGAAAATGGACAACCACCTACCATACTCTCTCCAACCACTAGAAGCCACTTCTAAGCATCCTATCCTATAGATCTTCTCGTTTCGGTTCCAACAAGCTATTACATTGAGTTATTCCATTAAATAATCCTCTCGAAATGCCACCTTAAGTGTAATTAATTAAGTCAGACCATTAATCACTCTATTTTTCGAAAGTTGTTGGAATGCAACGGAATAAAAGGCAAACTGTGCAGATCATGGTATATGCAAAAGCGAATGCCATCAAATCCCATAAAAATTCCTCAAAACTCGTACGAGACCCCTGACCATCACATACCTTAGAAACCCATATTGGTGTACTATAGAGGAAAATAAAAATGGGGCCATGACAGTTTGAGTTTCCCAGGGAAAAAATTTTGGTATCTACTATGTATGGTTATTCCACTGTGATCTTTATTGTTTTTGTTGCATTTACAGTTGAATTTTCTAAGCATAATTGCTTAATGAAGTTCTAAGATATGCTAAAGTAATAACATATATCATTGGAAGTAATTATCAGTTGCAGAAAATTGTGTTTGTCTAATTAGCGCTAGTAAAATCAACACATATGACATGATTCTTGTTACCCAGCAAAAGTGGGTGACCCCATAAGAGAAAAGATTTATCCTAGTCATCTCTTCAGCAAGCAACCAGTAGCCCCGAGAACCACCTAATAGTCGATGTGATGTGTCACTCATATCTCCCCCGTCTGCATAAGTCATATGCCCACTCGTCCATTTGTCAGCATCACATGTTGGAAGGTGGGCTTCTGGTCAAAACGTACTTTATTCATTTTGCATTTGGGTGTTTATTCTTGTTTGTATTTTGGGCATTTGGCATGGATTGTGGGGTGACCTGGAAGAAAGAAGGGCCTTGGTAGTAGTCTTGTTCCATCACCTTAAATGGGGGGTTAATTTTCTATCCTAGTCCAGCAGGATCACCTCTAATGGCTTATTGCTTTAGGAAGGGGCACTACTTGGGAATCCATGATTGAGATAGCGTGTTGCATTTATCCATTTTCCATACTTATTACTCCCCTTTGTACTATTGATTTTGGGTAGCGTCGGATGTGCTCTAGCTCCGAAATTTTGTGGAGGGGCTAGAATACATAAGATCTCCAAGACCCAGAAATCGTTTGGAGAAATTCCACTCGGATTGTGAGATATTAAAATAATTAATATTTTTAATGGGTTCCTAAGTCTATACTTAGGAAAATAAAAATATTAATGAGTATTAATAAAAATATGGGTGAGAAGCTTCTAAGAGATGAGGATCAAGTCTGTTTTAATCTTAGTCGTTGATTAGGGACTTAATCTCGGTCATTGATTCATCAACTGGAAAAGTATAAGAGGAGGCTTGAGGGTCAATTGGAGACGCACCATATTGATTAGTCAGTGAGGTTTGCTGAGAAAGTCGAACAGGTGATCTGAGTTGCAACAGAGGGGCAGGGATAGTTGGAGTTGGAGGATCTTCTCCGAAACCCAAAATACTCAACAGAGAGAGGCAAAGATACACCAAAGGAGGCAACACAAACCAAGGGAGGCTGATGTTGGGCCAGGAGGGCCCACACATTGCTTGATGCGATGCCAGCGCAAGGGAAGAGTTTCCCTCTTGCAGAAGTTTGAATTCAGCCGGGGAGTAGCAGGATCAGCAGAGAAGGCTGACGTTAGAGCTCCAGGAGGCAGAGGAGGCAGCGCAGAGCTGACGCAGAGTCTCAGAGTGCTCCACGCAGGCCCACACAGCTACTGGGAAGGGGCAGCGCAGTTGTAGTTGGGGATAAACAGTCCAGTTGCCAGATCAGAGTGATTTTGTCGGGTGAAGTGAGGTAATCTCACTTAGGTTTTTTCCAGCATATTTTATCTCCATAACTAGATAGCCGAGAGGGCATCCAGATTTGTATTCAAAACTACTGCTTAATAATAGAAAACCCTCAAACCTGCTGCATCAGTTTTCCCGCATTGGGCATTTCCAAGGATGTTTGTCCAAAAATAATTGTCCCTTGTGTGTTTGCATCACATCTATTTCAGTTTATGATCTGTATGTTAGTGTAGTCTGCAGTAGTTTTTTTCATCAGTGTTTATAAATTAAATAACTTGTTGAATGTAATAACAAGTAGGAGATGATAAACTAGTGATTGTCGTAGGATTTATGATGTGTAGATTCAGATATTTTCACATGGTATTAGAGCATTGCAGATCATAGGATACTAAAGCCATCAGCCGGGAGATCCAGCAAATCCGCTGCAGAGAGGCAGCTGTCCCGAGTGACAACATTGTTCCAAAGCCAGAGACACAGAGGGAGAGTGATGCAGTACAGAAAAGGTGATGCAGAGGCTCACACAGTTCTTGTGTCAGCATTTTGAGCCAGGTGAGGGTGATGCAATAGCTGGAAGGAACCCACACAGTAACTGCATCATCTATCTAGGCCAGCGCAAAAGCATAGAGGGGCATATCAGGCTCACGCAGAGCCACATCATCTTTCTGGACCAAGAAGGAGTGACGCAGTGGCTAGGAGGAGCCGATCTAGTTCACACAGTGACTGCGCAGAGCCTAAGGACCTCAGATTCTTTAGTTGCTAGGGCAGAGTGAGCAGTGCAAATCAGATCTGAGGTGTTGGTGGGACATTGTTATTGTTGTTGCAAAACAGGGTCTGAGGAGAAAAAGCCGAGGTAGAGGGAGTCACTGCCTTGACAGATTTATAGCCAAATAAATCTAGATCCGGGTTGCAGCAGCAAAAGAGGATTGGAAAGGAGTGATTCGACATTTGGCGGGAGGATTTCCGTGAAGGAAATCAACACTCAGAGGGAGTCTAGAGGATCTTGTTCCTTACAGGATTTCTAGCGCCAAAGAAATCTAGATCCGAGTCTTGCTGGATTAGCAGCAGGAGAGGGAGAAAAGAACCAGTCCTTTGTTTTAGCAGAGATGGCAGTCAATGGATTGAGGAATCAGGACAGATGACAAAATTCAGTGGTTAGATCAATATTGGATTGCCAATGATAGTGTGAGGTATATCTCACTCATCTCTCTGTCAGTCAAATTCTTTGTATTAGATAGCCAGCAAGGTATCCAAAGATTGTATTCAGTAATTACTGCTTAATATTACAAACCCTGAGTTGTTGCACCAGTTTTCCCACATTGGGCTTTTTTGGGGACATTGGTCCAAAAACAACGGTGTCACTTGTGTGTTATTTCTTTCTTGCTCAAATTCTTTTTCGGCATATTATTTTAAGTTGTGAAGGCTACAATTGTATTTACTTTGATATTTACAATAGAACACAGTAAATAACTTGCATGAATTAACAAGTAGAAGTAATATCAGTTCTTGCAGTAGTGATTCGGGGTTTCTCGAATTTTCACTGGGAGGTAACATTTTTACGTGACTAAGGCCCCAAATTTTGGAAGAGAAACCTTGCATGAAGTGTCACATTGCCTATTACTTGCAAGCTTGGCTCACTTAGATGAAAAATGATTAAATTTACCTCATGTCATCAGTTGCAGCACGAGATATTGTGTGTGATTGGCAAGTGGTTTCATTATGGGTTGGGCAACTTAACTGGGGCCCAAGTCCAGTAGAGCATCATATTGACACCCGCAGGGGAGCCGTTGAGAACCATGGGTCCCAAGACATTCATAGAGCATCACTTACATTCATGGGCATCTTCAGCACCCATAGCTTCTGCACTTTGCCCTATATTATTCATGGGATGATGCACTTGGACCAGTTTGCCCCTAATTGGCTTAGTTTGACTCGGACTAGTAACACTTCCCCTGTGGCTTTGGGAATCGCAAACAATAGTGAATAGCAAGTAACAGAACTTCTTGTGAAATAACTACGGTTGAAACCAATCACTTTGATGGATCTGAATTCAAATTCCATGCACAGGTGGGTGTAAATCTTTTTTTTGAACCAAATATCCTTTTATCAGCCATGCAACCCTAAGCAGCATGCAGCTCTTTTAACTTTTATTAACCTTAATATATAAAATGTATATATGCAATAATATATAAAAGTGCAATGTGAACATTAAACATAAATCTATATTCTAGTACTAAAGTCCTAGAACAATGTCAAAAGCAGTGCCTCTCTGTGTATTTACCAGTGAACTGCTAGCATGAGCATGATCTACATCTTTCTCTAGGACTCTTAACCCAAACAGTTCAACTATTTCAATTTTTTGTGTTATTTTGTGAGATTGTCCCCAAAATATCTCTATTTCTATGATGCAGAGAGTTTCCCAGTTGCTAATTTCCTTGAATGAACTATTTAACTAATGTCCTTATTGCATGACAACTAGATGCCTAGGAAACTACAAAAGCTTTATCCTGAATCTTGATTGAAAACTGCAAAATAAAACCTGTAAATGTATTGTTTGGCATTCACAATAATTGATGTGCAGGTTTTCCTCTGCCAATTAAAAGCAGAAGTAAATCATTGACAATGATAATAATTAAAAAGGTACCTTTGTGTCACTGTCCAATGAGCTGGCATCTCTATTGTCTAAAAAGTTCCCTTGGTAGACCATAAAATAAAACTTTTTGTCGTACCTATAATGCATGTAGAAAGAAAATTTAGTTTTCCTATTTGTATTCATTAAATACCACTTATGAAGAATATATTAACTATAATATAATACACCTATGAAGGGCTAGAAATAAATTTAAACAATCTCGTCACAAGTACCTAAAACCTATCATCCAGAAGAAGCGCCTTGCCAGAGGGGGAGGAAAAGCAGCAAACCCAGATGGTCCATCCATTTTTTTTGTAGCCTGTTCGATTGGTAAACAGAAAACAAATTGTTAAGCTAATGAGGAAAGCATTTCCAAGTTCTGACACATTATTTTTATTTACCACTCAAACTATCCCAAATTAAATATCATTTTATCAATCCAATCAAAGCGATAAATGAGTTTCCTAACACGCGATAATATCTACAAAGAATGTTAATTTGCATCAGTAATCTATATTTTATTGTAAGAACAGCGTAAAAGTGAAACTACAGCCTTAGAGACCATGTTTTTTTTCAATAAAAATAATGGTGAATTTATTACTAGTATAGATCCATAATCCATCTTAACAATAGATCTATTAAGCCCTTGAAAGGGACCAAAAAAGTCAAGGTGCAGACCTCAATGGGTTAAATAGTCTTTGAGAGTGCATCTTGAGTTTTTTATGCTTCTAAGTACTCAATAGATCCAAGGTTAAGATGAATTTATGTAGATATTTTTGTTGGTTGTGGTTTTCAAATTTATTCATTTTTAATTTAGCTATCTTTTTCACTACAAACACATACCCACTTGGGCTACCAAACACCAAAGTATATAAGCCCTTAACACTGATAAAGCCAAACTGCCTCAATGAATCTAATTTTAGTCATTTTTGTCCACTCTATTCCTTTTATCCTTCCTATTGACCCTTCGGGGGTAGCACGCCCAAAGCCACCCATCTATTAATGTGGTGTGTTCTAGCTCACATGAGATCCATTGCTCATTCCATCCAAATGCAGACATTTTCCTTCAGTTTTCCTTTAGATACATGATGATTTGACCCCATATAAGTTCTCCCAAGTTCTTTCAGATGCCTCAACTATTGTATATCAGTTCCTAACTCATTTATAGTTCAGACGATAAATGCACTTACAGATGGTACACTATGCTTTCATGGACAGTCATGATTGTTAGAAAAGTGTACCAAGGACAAGTGTTTCCTAAGGCTTGATGTCTAGTCTAGGAAAAAGTGGCCAACATGACCCCCTAGACATAACTTTATGAGAAATAAAGTTATGTGACTTTATGAGAGATAAAGTCATAAAGTGATTTTTTGAATAATAAATGAAAAATGACCTAGGGATAAAGCAACTTAAGTGGGTCAATGAGAGATTAAATCCCCACCCTTGATCTCAATGGCTAAGATCAAATCTCAACCATTGGATCTTAAGGTTAGATCACTCTTCATGAGGAAAACAAAAAGACATCTCAAGGGAGGAAAAGGGACCATTGTCATTCATGAGTTTTGAATGAGGAAAAGAGAGCAGCAAGGAGAATTTGCACAGCAAAGAAGACGACCTATAGCAGCAAGGACGACATGAATCCCAAGGAGAGGGCATGATTTCTGAGGCAAAGTAAAACACATAAATTGAGGCACACATTCCAGTGATTGTACAGCAGCTACAATGAAGAAATCGAAGAGGATATAGTGCATTAAATGCTTAGGCCATACAACAGAAAAGGAAGCACGAATTTTGAGGAGAGGCATGAAATTTGAGGGGATTTGTATTGCATTAATCAGTCTTAATCAGCATGAAATTCAAGGCAAAGTGTGCATGAGTTTCGAGGCATCTGGGCACAAAAATTGAGGAGTTCATAAAATGTTTATTGCTGTCTATTCATATAGCAAGTGGCATGAATTTCTGAGCAAGGAGGGCACAGAAATAGAGGCAGAAAAGGCACAAAATTTGAGGAACTCTGGCACAAATTTCTAGGAAATCTGGGCATGATTTCCAAGAGATAATTTTGCATTTATTGCTGGTTTATTGCTGCTGTAAAATTTCTCTGAGAAATAAAACTATCTCCTCTTTCACTGGTTTTCCCTTAGGGATTTTCCAGGGTCTATTGCTCAAAAAATTTTGAGTCAAAATTTTGTGGGTTTGCTACTGTTTTGTCTCAGCAAAAGTAGATTAGACTCTTGTGTTTTAATTTTGGAATTTTCAAGTTTTTATGACAGCAACAAATTAATATGTGGGTTGGACATTAAACTTGATGAAATTCCTGTTGAAATTTTGTAGCTATGGTCGATCTTCATGATAAATACAAATGTATACTTCAAGTCAGCCTCAAAAGAAAGAAAATTTGAATTTTGAATTATGAATTTTGCCTCCAAAATTTAAGGTTGGCTCTAAATGATTAAGTCAGTCCAGCACGGAATGACACCCATTTGAACTCATTAAGATCACTAATTAAAGTCCATTCGACCTCCTCCTCGTGGCATAACTCAGATCACCATCTTCTATTGACTCTGTTCACACATGGGAGACTAAAGAGGACAAATCTGAGGCATAATCGAAGGAAAAATATGAGGCAGAATAAGAGGATGAATCTGAGGCATAATAGAAGGACAAATATGAGGCATGGAGGAGGATTTCTGAGGAAGCAGACAGAAATTTCAGGAGACCGAATTTGTCTCTGTTTGACCAGGTTTGACCTGGGTTTGGTTACTGGTCAGTTTGACTTTGTTTTTTGACTAGGAAATCAGATTGTATCATTTGTTGAATTGGACAATTTCTCTAAGAAAAGGTTGTTGGGTTCTTCCTGGTTAGGGTTTTCCCAGGATAAATTGTGTCTTGTTTGGTTGTCTCTTTATGATCCTACTAGATTTATTGTTTATACTGTTGAGATTTTCTATCTGTAATTGCCTAATGATGAATGTGATACAAAACAAATTAATGAAGTAATCATTGGAAGTAATTCTCGGTCTAGAAAATCTTGAAAAATCAACATGGTATCAGAGTGAGGTTTAAGAACAACCATTGAAGGATCTTGAAGCAGCATAGGCATCAAATCACCATAAAAACTTCTGTGCCTATGTTGAATTTTGTAGCTGTGGTCAATCTTCTTAATGAATATTTTAGACCTTGATGTATATGTAATAACAAATATAAGAAATGTTCTTCATGTCATTTTCAAAAGAAAAGTTTTGAATTTTCAAATTTGAATTTTTGGCTCTAAATAAGGTGAAGTTGGCCCTCCTTCAAGTCAAGCTGGCCCCAAGCAGAGAGACGCCCATTCATCCAGCCAAATCTCTATATATACTCCACTCGACCTCCTCATTCTAGCACAATCCGACCTCACACACAATAAGATATATTTTGGGCATCCAAGCGAAGAAGGATGAAATCATCTCAAGCATCTCTCTCTCTATCTCTTTAAGTTTGCACGTGTGGTTTGTGTGAAAATTCAGAAACCCGAATCCTATTGCAGCAACTGGAAATTATTCTCCTAATCATTATTTCAATTAACAATTTATTTATTGTTTCCTACAGCAAAGCACACACACATAAAATAACACAGTTATTTTTGGACAAATGTCTCTGGAAAAACCAACTTAGGAAAAGCGGTGCAGCAGTGAGGGTTTTATTTTATTATGCAATAGTGAAATCTGAGTATATCTATGGATTCCCAACTAGCAATCCAAATAGCAAGAAAATCTAGCAGAGATATTCCCTAAGAAACCCTAGCACTCATGCTGCCTGCACTCGCATTCCTGCACTTGCACATTCCTACACTCGTGTTCCTGCAATGGGAATAACTCAACCTCTTGCTACTGCCTCTCCGGATCTGGAAATCTTCCTCCGGATCACTATCCCTACCCCTCACTAACACTACATCCCTCTCTAGCTCGAACTCTACAGCTAATAGCTCAATCTGCACAAGCAACTGTTGCTAAAGTGTGCTCTCCAAGTGCCCATCGACTTCTTATAATCCTCTGTTGGGACTCCAACAACAAAGATTAAATCTTAATCGATGGCTAGGATTAACTAGAAGTCGATCTGTTGGAGTTTCTAGAACATTCACACCTTGAATTAATTAATTATGATTAATTAACCATATTCCCTAAGTCTAGACTTAGGAGATATTTAAAACTGGTTAACAATCTAATTAAGTCATTTCTAGACGGAATTTGCAGAAACGATTTATGGGTTTTAGAGATCTCCTGTATTCTAGCCTCTCCACCAAATTTCGTGGCTAGAACACATCCGATGCTACAAAAACTAACACTCTCTCTTAGCGAGGAATGTGTTCTAGTGCTCTACTGTACATCCAGTGACAACACCCTGTCTCTGCATCATCTGCTATCACGTTGTTGATGTTTGGCCATACTGCCCACCAACCACTGTGCAACTTTGATATACGCTACATTTGTGTTGCTGCTGAACTGTTGCCAACACTACAACTCCCTCTCATATGTTGCTGCTACAACTAAGAAGCATCCAAAATACTGAATCAACTGTGATCAGTATAATGTATCTGTCACCCGAGTCTTTGACTGTTGCTAGTATCTTCACTACCACTGAAGAATTTGCATTGTTGCTGACTCTGCATTGTGCCAACTACACTGCTGCCAACTCTATACTACACTCCCCAGCATCTGTGTTAATTTTAGGTATGTTCTATGCTAGAGCAATTTATTTAAATTTTCACAATTAGCAATCACATCAGCGTTAAGATAAACTGCAGATATAACATAAATATAAATCGCAGAAGACAAGCCAAGACAAGAGGACACAAGATGTGGCGTAAGCCAGAGACAAACCCCAATGTGGGGAACCCCTGATCAATTCTTCCTTTATGTTCTTCAAAGTTCAGCAGAGAAAGAGAGAGAGAGAGATAGTACATTTACAACAAAAGTCAACACTTTGACTTATCTAGATCTGAGCATAGAACATCTCCTATAACAATGAGATCAGTTGAAGACATTCTGCTTCAACTAATTCTCCAAGGTGACTCCTTCACCTATCATCGTGCTGCATCTGGTCCTCTTGCTGCACTAATCATGATTATCATCATGCTGCCCATGTCCATGATCTTATCCATCATCATGTTGCCCTTCATGTCCATGATTTCATCCATCATCATGCTGCCCATACTAATGTGCATCATCATCATGCTGTTGCCCTTGCTAATGTGCATCATCATTTTGCTTCCCTTACAGATGTGCATCATCATTATGCTACTGCCCTTGCTAATGTGCATCATCATTATGCTGCCCTTACAGATGTGCATCATCATTATGTTGCTGCCCTTGCTAATGTGCATCATCATCATGTTGTTGCCCTTGCTAATGTGCATCATCATTATGTTGCCCATTAAACTGATCCAAGTCTGGTCATGAACTATGACCCAACACTTTCTCCACAAGCTGCCCTCCAAGGCTTCTGCACCTATTGTCTTTTACTGTGACTAGTTAGGGCTTGTTTTCGCTGCAGCAACCCTTC
This sequence comes from Pinus tabuliformis, assembly GCA_031772625.1. NCBI lineage: Eukaryota > Viridiplantae > Streptophyta > Pinopsida > Pinales > Pinaceae > Pinus > Pinus tabuliformis. Next base: position 518,474,988 of record CM062812.1, on the reverse strand, counting down.
ATTCGACCCACAAATCAGCCTTGAATTTACTGCCGCCTAGGCAAGGAGTAAAGTCTTTCTTGTGAGTTGTTGTTTTGGGCATATGGCAACCCTTAACAACTCAACGCAAGCCTGTTTTGGGAGGCTAGGTCTGTAGCCTACCTCAACTGGTTGTGGCCCTCCAACAGCCCACCAAAACAGCCCTCTTCAAGCCCTCAAACAGATCCACAATACTTCCCATCAAACTCAGCCTTCCTCCAAGAGACCTCGACCCCTCTACCAGCAACCAGAACTCCAAAACAGTGAGCTCTGATTGCTGCCTAGATCAACCTGCGGCTAGGGCATCACCATTAGGCTAGTGTATTACTCTTGGTGTCTCACTCCTCCAAAAACCCAAGACGCGGAGAGGAGTAGATCACCTCAAGAATATGTGTTCCAAACGACATCAAATCCTCTTCTATTTATACCAAAAACATATAGGTTGAATAGACATGACGTTTGGGCTTCTTGAGCCTACATAAGTTGCTGGTCGGCTTGAAAATAATTCCATAATCAAAATAAATTCATATCTCTAGAAATACTTATTGGAATCAGATGATCTTTAGATCAATCCTACACCTCTCGATGAGAGGGGTCCAATAAAAATATCAGTTGTCATAAATAAGCTGACCCACATGGAGTTTGGCCCTAGTTGCCAAATTTAACACTCCCTCTCAACTAGGGAGAACTCCATCTGCTGATCCATATGTCCGACTATACTGTCTCTGCCAGCAATGCCCTGCACTGCTCTGCTCAGCTCTGCTAGCTCTACTCAGCTCTGCTGGCTCTACTCTACTTAGCTCTACTGGCTCTGCTCAGCTCTGCTGGCTTTGCTCTGCTCAACTTAGCTCTACTGAACCAAGAAGAAGAAGAATTGATCGAGAATGTCTCATACCATTCTCCACTAACCCAAAGTCAATCTCAGAGTGTGTACCACTGGTCCAAGACCAGTCTCAACCGACCCAAAGTTAGTGTCATAGTGGGTACCACTCCTACTACTGGTCCCAAACCAGTATCATCAGTCTCAGAGAGTGTACCACTGGTCCCAAACCAATCTCAACCGACCCGAAGTCAGTGTCATAGTATGTACCACTCTCACTGGTCCCAGACCAGTCCTCCACTAACCCGAAGTCAGTCCCAGAGTATGTACCACTGCTTCCAGACCAGTCTCAACCGACCCGAATTCAGCGTCATAGTGGATACAACTCCTACAACTGGTCCCAAACCAGTATCATTGATCCCAGATCAATGAAGGTCATCCTAGCATAGGGAGTACGGAAGATACAGTGATGCGTCCATCGGTACTACTATGGTCCCTATCCTCATTTCCCTACTCATTGATCAGATGAGAGGTACTTCCCATGAGTCCCAAACTGCATGGGTAGGATGCCTCGACAGGGGAACTTAATCAATCCTGTCCTCACAGGAGAACTAATCATCCTGTTACACAGGAGAGCGAATCATCCTGTCCCACAAGAGAGCGAATCATCTTGTCCCACAAGAGAGCGAATCATCTTGTGCACAGGAGAGCGAATCATCCTGTCCACAGGAGAGCGAATCATCCTGTCCCACAAGAGAGCGAATCATCAATGCGCATCCCCAGGGGAAGGTGAATCACCCTGTGGTCGTATGTTGCTCTAGTAAGAACCGCAAGCCCCCAGAGCTTCTAGAGCTCAATGTATGCAACATGCAGGACCCTTTTACAAGGATCTCTTGACGACTCCAAGTCGTTCGGGAAAATCACAAATTTGATCTTTCCCCGGGGCTCTCACAAAGTGTAGCGACCTGTACATCATCTCAATGCGACAGAGCCTCCTTGCTCATCGACTTACCATATCCCAGATAAGGCAATATCTGATGTCTATCTGTTGGAGCAATTATTGAATACGGGATTCCTCAATAATCGAATCCCACCTCTAGTTGTCACAGAGAATCACAGTGGTATTCATCATGTGTACTCACTGAAGAGTTTCCACAACCAGGCAACTTCATACGAGGTCATATTCGTAGTTATGTATCCAGTCTCAGAGGTACTTATAACAACCGACTTCTGCTTCCTGCTCATACATGATATCGAAGCAGAATACAAAGAGAACCAACACTGAGAAGTTCCCTAGTGTTCCTCCACACTGCCTGCCCAGTCAGCATTCGAATAATCATGTAGTTTCATATTTCCGGTAGTGTATCTCAATTCATGAGAGAATTTGCCCCGAAGATATCTCAGAAGATTCTTGGCACCAATCTAGTGAGGCTCAACCAAATATGAGCTCACCATGCTAACTGCAAACATATGTCTGGATGGAAGTTCACCAAAAACATCAACGTGAATGAGTTTATGAGACTCAGAGGCATTTCCCAAATTTGGTCCAACATCACTACCATCTAATTTCTGAAAGTTAAGATCCTTGAGGTAGTCACAAGCTTGCAGTTTACTTTTCCACATTCGGAATCCAACTCCCTCTGTCTCCTACAAATGAGAGAGCCTGCACCTGTCAGACATAGGTGTCGGTATGAGAGGTCTATCATCCACAACCTTCGAGTAATGGTTTGGATCGATTTCACTCCTAGTGAATCTCAGCTTCATCAGACAGCTGTTGATCCTCTCATACTATGCCCAGGGTGTTTTGCTTCAAGCCATAGAGGGCTTTCTACCACCTGCATACATGAGATTCCCGATCATGAATCTCAAACTCCTCAGGTTGTTCCAAACCTATGGACTTGTGGCATGAGGGGAATGGTCCCCTTATAAGATTTTCCTTCGGTACATCTCATACATGTACCTTCATGCTCTTTTTGAATTCAAGCATCCCTATCACCATCTGACTCATAGACCTCCGGTGCTGTGTTAATAGACATGGTTCCCAATGGACTTCCTGCAACTTTATACAACCCTAAACTCAAAAACATCTTAGAAAATTCTATTTTCAAACACGTACCTTTCCATCGACGAGTGCCACCTTTAAAACCTTCGACTTCCATTCCTGAAATGGACACCAAGTTCTTCTTGCAATCAAAGATTCTGAAAAAGGATCGAGTTACCCTCATTCAAATGAGTGGTAACATTCCCTACACCCTTTTCGGGATCGGTGACATTCCTTTGATCATTGAAGATGTCCCTGGAATGATTGTTATCTTCATCAAGAAATGTGTCTCTGCCATTTGGACACTCCTTCGCATAATGGCCGAACTTATTGCAACCAAGGCATCCACCTTTCCTTCCACCTTAGATCCGAACTTCCCCATGAAGTGATCTTTAGATGGGCCATCAAAAACGCCATTCTGATAATATGTTGTGCTTCGACTTCACCCTTGGTGAAGAGAGATGTGGAACCCATTGATCCTTTTGTCCTGTCCCAACTGTCTTCGTGATTGCTCTTTCACTCTTGCTTGGGCATTGCCTTCACCTCAACTCCGATACCATGTTAATTTTAGGTATGTTCTATGCTAAAGCAATTTATTTAAATTTTCACAATTAGCAATCACATCAGCATTAAGATAAACTGCAGATAGAACATAAATATAAATTGCAGAAGACAAGCCAAGACAAGAGGACACAAGATGTGGCGCAAACCAGGGACAAACCCCAATGTGGGGAAACCCTAGATCAATTCTTCCTTTATGTTCTTCAAAGTTCAGCAGAGAGAGAGAGAGAGAGATAGTACATTTACAATAGAAGTCAACACTTTGACTTATCTAGATCTGAGCATAGATCATCTCTTATAACGATGAGATTAGTTGAAGACATTCTGCTTCAACTAATTCTCCAAGGTGACTCCTTCACCTATCATCGTGTTGCATCTGGTCCTCTTGCTGCACCACTGCATACTGCACCATGCTGCACTAATCATGATTATCATCATGCTGCCCATGTCCATGATCTTATCCATCATCATGCTACCCTTCATGTCCATGATCTCATCCATCATCATGCTACCCATACTAATGTGCATCATCACCATGTTGTTTCCCTTGCTAATGTGCATCATTATGCTACCCTTACAGATGTGCATCATCATTATGTTGTTGCCCTTGCTAATGTGCATCATCATTATGCTGCCCTTACAGATGTGCATCATCATTATGTTGCTGCCCTTGCTAATGTGCATCATCATTATGCTGCCCTTACAGATGTGCATCATCATCATGCTGTTGCCCTTGCTAATGTGCATCATCATTATGCTACCCTTACAAATGTGCATCATCATCATACTGCTGCCCCTGCTAATGTGCATCATCATTATGCTACCCTTACAGATGTGCATCATCATCATGCTGTTGCCCTTCCTAATGTGCATGATCATTATGCTGCCCATTAAACTGATACAAGTCTGGTCATGAACTATGCCCCAACGCTTTCTCCACACGCTGCCCTCCAAGTCTTCTGCACTTGTTGTCTTTTACTGTGACTGGTTAGGGCTTGTTTTTGCTGCAACAACCCTTCATTCAACCCACAAATCAACCTTGAATTTACTGCGGCCTAGGCAAGGAGTAAAGCCTTTCTTGTGAGTTGTTGTTTTGGGCATATGGAAACCCTTAACAACTCAACGCAGGCCTGTTTTGGGAGGCTAGGTGTGCAGCCTACCACAACTGGCTATGGCCCTCCAACAGCCCACCAAAACAACCCTCTTCTAGGCCTCAAACAGATCCACAATACTTCCCATCAAACTCAGCCTTCCTCCAGGAGACCTCGACCCCTCTACCAGCAACTCGGACTCCAAAACAGTGAGCTCTGATTGTTGTCTAGATCAACCTGCAACTAGGGCATCACCATTAGGCTAGCATATTACTCTTGGTGTCTCACTCCTCAAAAAACCCAAGACGTGGAGAGGAGGAGATCACCTCAAGAATATGTGTTCCAAATGACATCAAATCCTCTTCTATTTATACCAAAAACATATAGGTTGAATAGACATGACGTTTGGGCTTCTTGAGCCTACATAAGTCGCTAGTCGGCTTGATAATAATTCCATAATCAAAATAAATTCATATCTCTATAAATACTTATCGGAATCGGATGATCTTTAGATCAATCCTACACCTCTCGACAAGAGGGATCCAATAAAAATATCAGCTGTCATAAATAAGTTGACCCACATGGAGTTTGGCCCTAGTTGCCAAATTTAACAATCTGACTGCTACCAGTCTCTGCAATTGTCTCTCTGGCATCTGATTGCATCAACTGTCTCTGATCCATCCTGCCACTGTATACTATGGGCCCCTGTAGTACGGTAATGATCCATGAGGTGGACTACTCCAGGATCCTGCCCATATGTAGCACTTGGGGCTACAAATCTCCCCACCTCACTCCTGGAGGTATGTTAGCAAACATGGCAAAATCTGATCTACTCATATTGTTGTTGTTATTGCTCTTCTAATGCTTCTACAATGTTGTTGTAACTCCTGCAAAAATGAGTCTGATATCCCCAAATCCTGAAGCACTAGCTTCCATAGGGATTATCCCTTTGAAACTAGACTCCCTCTAAGTCTCGATCTCCCTATGGGAAATCTCTCTGCTCCCTCCTGGCAACTCGCATTATCCTCCTATACTAGGAACTGGACTATGTAGCTTTGCAATGGGAATCTTTTGGCTGGAACTGCACCTGCATCCTGTAACTAAGCAATTCACACTGCCTGTGTCACTGCATCTAGCTCTGCAAATGTCTCTTGGATACTGACTAAAACTAGATTTGCAACTGTCTAATGACAAATTGCATCTGCTGACACTGAACCTGCTACTATGGTACTGTGGGCTCCTCTAGCAAAGGTGATGGTCCAGCTACAACAGTCTGGAACTGATCTAACTGATCTTGTTGCAACTGTGTTGGACCTTGCATATCTGGCACACCAGAGTCTCATACTCCTCCACTTGCATTTGGTGCCCCACTATCTCCTTTCGAGCCTAGTCCCTGGATGGGACACTCCCTTTCTTTGAAACTCACACTTCCTCCGGCACCTGTCTCCTGCAAAAGGAAATCGACACGCTGCCCGGATCTACATTATGGCTAACTCGTACATTCTCTTATGGAAATCTTGTACGGCCATCCCTGCAGAGCTACAAAATTTGGAAACTCAAAATTGGAGAAAATAAACCCAAAAATCTTCCTCTTTCGCACTGCTCGGCTACTGGATCTGCTACTTGTACTCTCTTATGGAGTGAGAAGATCTGCTCACAATTACTGCCAATCTGCAACTCAAAAAAACAGATCTCTAAATCTTGAGATCCCCTGAGAGAAATTTTCCCTTATGTTGTGTGTGTTTCTCTCTCTTCCACCCGACGTTGGCTCTACTCTAGCGAACTATTGCAAAACCCTTTGCGTCTAGCTAGAGATCTGCCCAATGAAAAATATGAGCTGCTCCCTCTGCCTCTGGAATTTCTCAATTGGGCAAATCGAATTTTTCTACTCTTGAAAAATTGAGTTTCCTCAAGTAACTCGGCCTCCTTGGCAAAAGACTGCGTTGCCCCTGGGAATTCGATCTGTTGCCCATACTGAACAGTGAAACTCCTTTTTTCTTCACTACTGAGCTCTCTGACTGATCATTTGTGCTCTCATACCATGTGAAAATTTGGAAACCCGAATCCTATTGCAACAACTAGAAATTATTCTCCTAATTGTTGTTTTAAGTAACAATTTATTTATTGTTTCCTACAGCAAATACTGAATAACTCACACTGCAACCTACACAAATAAAACTACAGAAGAATAAATGCTTGAAGAAATGCTAGCACACACACATAAAATAACATAGTGATTTTTCGACAAATGTCCTCGAAAAGACCCAACTTGGGAAAACCGGTGCAACAGTGAGGGTTTTATTTTATTATGCAGTAGTGAAATCTGAGTACATCTATGGATGCCCCACTGGCAATCCAAACAACAAGAAAATATGGCAGAGATATTCCCTAAGCAAACTCGGCACTCACACTCCCTGCACTCGTGTTGTGTGCACTCATGTTCCTGCACTTGTGTTCCTGCACTCGCGTGTTCCTACACTTGCACGTTCCTGCACTTGCACGTTCCTACACTCGCGTTCCTGCACTGGGAATAACTCAGACTCTTTCTACTACCTCTCTGGATCTGGAAATCTTCCTCCAGATCACTGTCCCTGCCCTTCACTGACACTGCATCCCTCTCTGGCTCGAACTCTATTGCTGCTAGCTCGATCTGCACAAGGAACTGCTGGTCAAGTGTACTCTCCAAGCGCCCATCAACTTCTTTTTATAATCCTTTGTTGGGACTCTAATGACCAAGATTAAATCTTAATCGATGGCTAGGATTAACTAGAAGTTGATTCGTGTGAGTTTCTAGAACATTCACACCTTGACATAATTAATTCTAATTAATTAACCATATTCCCTAAGTTTAGACTTGGAAAATATTTAAAAACTAGCTAATAATCTGATTAAGTCATTTCTAGGTGAAATTTCGAGAAACGATTTTTTGGTTTTGGAGATCTCTTGTATTCTACCCTCTCCACAAACTTTCATGGCTAGAACACATCTGATGCTACAAAAACTAACAGTTTGTCTCTCCTCCTGTAGCTTTACATGTGTGAATTTCTGCTTAGATTCTAGGCAACAGGTCTGAAATTTTGGGCAATAGTTTCTAGGCAGCAGGGCTGAGTTTCTGGGAGGCTGAATTTTGGCCTAGGCAATCAAGCAAGGCCGAGTCTGTTGAGCTGATTGGAGACATGAAAAGAGGGCAGTTTAAACAAGTTTGACCATTGTATTGCTCGTCAGTTTGACCATCACCTTGGACTAGAAGAATTAGGTGTATCTCTTGTTGAACTAAAGAATTTATCTAAAGAAAAGGTTGATGGGTTTTTCCCCCAAGTGGGTTTTCCCAAAATAAATATCGTGTTATCTTTGTGCATTGTGATCTCTACTATCCTGGTGCATTTATGGTTCAATTTCTAAAGTGTAATTGCTTAATGATAAATTGGAAGTGCTAAAAGAATATCTAAATCATTAGAAGTAATTATCAGTTTTTAGAAATTAGTGCTTGTATTTATTGCACTTGAAAAATGAACATGGCATCAGAGCTTTGGTGAAGGAAAGGGCATTTAAATCACTCTTGAAGAGACCTACATCTACAATTTGATTGCTGTTATAACAATGGCTTCCTCTGTGAAGTCAAAAAACAAGCTAGAAGGAGATACAAATTTTGAGGCTTAGAAGACAAGGATTCACCTCATTCTTGCAAAGAATGATGTTTTGGATCTGGTGAAGGGCATGGTTATTGAACCTTCAGATCACGAAGGGAAAGCAAAATACAAGAAGGATGGCATCATTGCCATGAGTATTATTGTGGATTCTATCAAAGATCATTTGATTCCATATGTATCAAATCTTGACACTTCAAAGAAGATGTATGAAGCCCTGGTTAGATTATATGTGAAAATTCATAATCCTCAAGGAACCCCTACTGCAGCAAAATCTGAATCTACTTCACCTACTTGATTTTAATATATATTATCAAGTTATTCTCTGAATATTGAAGCAAATTACTTCTGCAGCATACACTACTTAAAATTTGATTACATGAAACAGAAAACTGAGCAAAGAACAAGGTACACAGGACACGGTTATTTTTGGACAAAATAGACCCCAAAAAAACCCAATGCGGGAAAACCGGTGCAGCAGCTCTGAGGGTTTTCTACTATTAAGCAGTAATTTTAAATACAAATGTTGGATGCCCTCCCAGGAACCCAGTGACAGAGAAAATACAATGGCGTAAAAATTGAGTGAGTTTTACTTCACTTCACCCCACAGATTCCGATTCATCCAGCAACAGAACTGGCTAACCCCGGCTATCTCTACGCTGGCCCTGCGTCAGCCCTACAGGCTCTGTGTCAGCTCTGTGTTGTCTCTTCTGCCCACTGTGTCAACTTTCCCGGTTGTTCCGGTAGTTCCCCAAGAATTCCAGCTTTTTGCGTGGAGGGCAGCTTCAGCTTCTGCGCTGGCCCTTCTAGCTCTGTGTCAGGTCTATGTGGGCCCAAATTGGCCCAGCGTCAGTCCTCCTGGCTGCTGCGCTGCCTCCACTAGCTTCTCTCCACCTCTCTATCAGTACTCCTGAACTATCCCTGCCCCTCTGCTGCAACTGATCACTTAGTTCGAATTCTCAGCTTCCTAGCCCCAAAAATCGAATTCCAAATCAATTTGTTCACTCCGTATGTGTTTCTAAAGGAACCCCAAGCCTCCTTATACTTTTCCCGTTGAGACTTCAACGACCAAGATTAAGTCTCTAATCAACAGCTAAGATTAAAACTTGACTTAATCCGCCTTCTAGATCATTCTCACCCATATTTTGATTAATACCCATTAATATTTTAATTTTCTTAAGTTTAGACTTAGGAACCCCACTAAAAATATTAATTATTTTAATAAAATACAATCTAGGTGGAATTTCACCAGACAGTTTCTGGGTTATTTAGAACTCGTGTGCCTTAGCCTCTTCACCAATTTTCATTGCTAGAGCACATGCGATGCTTGCAAAAACTAACACTCCCTCTTAGCGAGGAAAGTGCTCTAGCAACAATGTCCAACTGCATGTTACTCTGTCTTTGAAGCACCTCCTTTCTGCACTGTTACTGCCACCAACATTGTCTTGTTGCTGCAACTATACTGCTGCCCATGACACTGCCATTGCCACTGCTACATATGTACTACATCTGTAATATTCCTAATTAGCCATGGCTAATTGGAATATTCAATTTTGCTCAATTTTGCTTTCTATAGTTATTTATAAATAAAAAGGTGAGGAAAGGGGGACATAACTCACTTTTTGAATAAAGTCACTCCCTAGTAGCACAACGTTGTAACTTAAAAGGGTAGCCAAGGGGGCCAAAGGACCACGTAGAGAAAGGGGCCCACGTAGACACTTGGAGGGACTGCGGAGATGGAGAGGAGCACGTGGCAAGAGAGAGGCTACGTTAGAGGAGGTGGGCCTTAGGGTTTTCAGAGAGGCCAACGCTATAAAGGAGATAGGAGCCCCCTCATTTTGGCATTTGATTATGTTGCATTTCAGCTAGTCACTTCGACTTAGAGCACGCTGGCTGTTTAGCCTGTCTATAGCACTATTTAGTGCATCGAGTGTCTCCATTCGGAGATCTCACCCTTAGCCCCGGGGGACTTTGAGTGCCTGCTCGAGCAAGGTAGTTCCATCAGTCTTTTGCAGGAGGATCGATCTTTGGAGTTGAGGGAGAACTGAGCATTTTGATGACTGCACAGTCTCAAGAGAGGAGGACACAGTCTCTTTTGGTAGGAGCTCCAGATTGGGTTTATGTGGAGGATTTGAGCTTGGAGATTGAGAAAGGGATCAGCCCTTGCATATTGGGGAATTTTGTCATAGTCTCGGACAGAGTTTTGGAGGATTCTCTTTAGTGGCAGCACAAAGCCTTGAGGGATAACGTAGATCCTCAAGGGGGTGATTTTCGGGGCTCAGCTATTTTAGAAAAACTTTCTGGGCTTTTCTGGGTCTATTAAGCAGAGGCTGATTCCAGAGTTTCAGCATTTTCTGAGGAGGGGAACAACCCCAAATCCTCACTTGATTCCAGCAGTAGCAACAGCACAGCAGTTCTCCGACAGCTTGGACGCAGTTCAAAGAGAGGCCATTTCCTTACTATTCTGAGTGTATTTCTTCACTTGCCTTGTGCAAGTCGAGGTGCTATCTTTCTGATCACCTCCTGTACTCTTTCCATTACTCAGTGTAATAAAATGGCTTAGCATTTCTCTCTGCATTTCTTGAGTATCTGCTTATATTCCATGTATACATTATTGTATGTTGCACACCTGTTATTTTTATCTCTTAAGCTTCCCGGCTATTATATCACTTGTGTGTTTTTCTCCTATACTCTTAAACAGAGTCTAGAAAGGGCCAGGTAGCCTCCAGATCTCATCCTCTTTTCAAAGGCGACATATCTAGTAAACGCCCTCCCAGTCCATCTCTGGTTGGAGTTTTCTTGTGTTTGAGGGATATCCCTAAAAAGGAATATTATAGTGGTATCAAAGCATAGATCTAACTCAGCCCGTAGAGCTAGCAGTCTATGACACCGAGGGAGAAGCCCTACATCTGTTACAAAGGTAAGAAATACAAAGATACTGAGCGTAGGTTGGAGAACACCTACGGAGAGGGAGACTGTGTTCGGGTGGTGGACACAGAATAGGAGGAGCCTGTGGTGAACAGAGAACAGGAGGAGCCTGTGGTGGACGTAGAGGAGGAGGATCCGATGGCAGATGAGGACGGGAAGAGATTTGCGGACATGCTCCTCAAATCAGTGCAGGATCTGTCGAGGCAGATCAAGGTGATGGGGCAGAGATTCACGGCGGTGGAGACTAGACAGCGTGAGAACCCACGGGTTTCCAGGTTGGTGAGGGATCGAGTACATCCCACCATTATCCAGAGCAGGGTGCCACTCGGCGTGATACTACTCAGCATATGGCCTCACATGCCCCTACACGCTCTACCATGCTCACTTTCCTAGGAGCAGATACGGGGGCTGGAGCCCAGCAGGAGGTAGAGCCCGGTCATATGGGCAATTATTTTGTAGAGTCCCAAGCCTATGGGCAGGAGTTCAGGGATGCTCTCTCATTCAGAGACTTTGTTCAGCTCCAGCGGGATAGTAGACCCCGTGACCATCACAGGGGATACCGACATTATCATGACGGAGACACCCACTGCACAGCTAGTAGATTCCACTTGCCTACGTTTGATGGTTCATCAAACAGTTCAGTAAAGTCTTGGGTGGAGAAGCTGGACATCTATTTCCAGCTTAACTAGATGTCGGAGACAGAGGCCATCAAGGTGGCGACATTACATTTGGATGGTGAGGCCCAGGACTGGTGGTTCCATGGGATGGTTACACTCGAACACTCCACAATGACGACATATGCCGAGTTCACCAGGAGATTGATAGAGAGGTTTGACCGGAGGGATCCAGAACAACACTTTGTTGAGCTGACGAGGCTCAAACAGACCGGGAGCCCAGAGACCTACATTGCAAACTTCTTGAGGGTTTCAGTGATGGTGTCAGACCTATCCGCGGCACGGATGATCTACATGTTTGTTGAGGGGTTAGCAGAGCCACTTCGGGGTCTAGTCAGATCCACTAGACCAGCCGCACTCCAGGATGCTATTAGTAGGACCCGAGACTTACAGGATAACTTACCCAGGACTCGGACACCTTACCCCCAGAGACAGGCTTTCCAGCCTAAGGGGAAGGATTTGAGGATTCCGCCTCCAAAGGGGAATCCAGGACGAGCACAGATTGATGATGATGCCAGGAGGGAGCTGAAGAAGAAGCAGTTGTGCTTTACCTGTCAGGAGCCGTGGGCACCAAGACATAGATGTGCTGCTGGCAAAGCACATTTTATTGAGGTCTTCTCCGACAGCAGCGGGGAAGAGGATGAGGAGGATGATGTGGAGGCAAGAGATAGTCATGCCGTGCAAGATCCTTTTCCACCTCCACCACCAGCGGCAGGTGGTGCAGCTTTTGCACCTACCAGAGGGGCCCTTGCAGCATTGCGAGGAGTTCCCAAGTATTTGACACTACGCATACGAGGGACAGTACGTGGCTAGCGAGTATCAGTTTTGGCTGACAGCGGGGCAACCAACAACTTCATCGATGCACAAATGGTTGAGCAGAGAGGTATATAGACAGAGAGCTTCGATGGATTTTCAGTTTTGGTCCCAGGAGATTAGACCATGGTGTGTGCTCGTTATGTCCCAGAGTTATCAGTGACGATGGGCACCTACACATTGACTGACCAATTTTTCGTGGTCGATATTCCGGACACCAACATGATACTTGGCGTTCAGTGGCTTATCACTCCAGGGAAGGTCATGACAGATTGGAAGGTCCTAGAGATGGAGTGGGATGATGAGAAGACAGGGAGGCATGAGAAGATACGAGGACAGCACACATATCCGCCTCAGACTATTTCGGCTCATCAGATGGAGGCAGCTTTCCAGAAGGGAGAGGTAGAGTGGGCAGTGGAGCTGCGTGCATCAAAGGCAGGGACTACAGGGCAGACGGTGCTCCCAAAGATACAGTCCATCCTTGACTAGTATGCCACAGTGTTTGGGGAGATTCCGCCGGGACAACCACCGGACCGGGGGTTTGAGCACACCATTGAGCTTGAGCAGGGAATACAGGCAGTGATTACTACCCCCTATAGGCACCCCAAGGCCTATCGAGATGAGATTGAGCGGGCCATTCAGGAGTTGTTGGCTCTTGGGCACATTCGGCTGAGCACGAGTCCTTTTGCTTCTTCCGTGGTGTTGGTGAAGAAGAAGGATGGCACATTGAGGATGTGCATTGACTAGAGGGCCCTGAACAAGAAGGCCCTGAAGAACAGGTACCCCATACCCAGGATCGATGAGTTGATGGATGAGTTGAGAGGAGCACAGTTCTTCTCAAAGATTGATTTGAGATCTGGGTACCATCAGATTCGCGTGAGGGAGCAGGACATTCCCAAGACCGCCTTCAGGTGTCACTATGGGCACTTTTAGTTTTTGGTGATGCCCTTCGGGCTAACCAACGCCCCAGCTACATTCCAATCCTGCATGAATCACATCTTCCACCGTCACTTAAGGAAGTTTGTGTTGGTGTTCTTTGATGATATCCTCATTTACAGCAGGACTTGGGAGGAGCATCTCCAGCACATTGAGACAGTGTTGCGCATCTTGGAGGTGCAGCAGTTCTATGCCAAGCTCTCCAAGTGCGAGTTTGGGTTGACGGAGATGTTGCACTTGGGACACATCATAGGGGTGGACAGAGTGAGAGTCCACGAGGAGAAGATCAAGGCCATCAGATATTGGCCGAAGCCGAGGAACGTGACAACTTCCGGGATTCATTGGCATTTGTACTTACTACTAGAAGTTCGTCAACAGTTTCTCACAGCTTGTTGCACCCCTGACAGATTTGATGAGGAAGGGGGCATTCAGTTGGTTGGATACAGCGCAGCGAGCCTTTGACAGGCTCAAGGAGGTTATGAGTAGCTGCCCAGTGCTTGCATTGCCGGATTTTTCGCAGCCATTCGTTTTGGAGTGTGATGCGTCGGGAGAGGGGATCAACGCAGTGTTGATGCAGGGAGGTCAGTGTTGATGCAGGGAGGTCACCCTATAGCCTTTGAGAGCCGGAAGCTCCTTCCGCACGAAAGGTTGTATTCTATATACGACAAGAAAATGCTGGCCATTATGCATGCATTGGCCAAGTTCCGGTAGTATTTAGTGGGTAACAGGTTCAGGGTGAGGACTGATCACAACAGCCTCAGGTTCTTTTTGGAGCAGAAACAGCTACAGGAAAGGCAACAGAAGTGGATCAGTAAGATCCAAGCGTATGACTTTAACATTGAGTATGTCAAGGGTAAAAACAACATGGTAGCAAATGCCCTTTCACGTAGACCAGCCACGTTGTCTCTTATGAGCTTGGACACAGACTGGAGGGCTCGACTCTTAGTAGAGTACTCCAAGGACAGATTTTCATGTGAGGTTCTGGATGGGCAGGTGGCGAATGACAGGTACAGGGTGGTCGATGAGATCATCTACTACAGGGACCGGATCTTCTTGACTGAGGGATCTCAGCTCAAGAAGAAGATACTTCAAGCATCACATGATTCACCATTGGTCGGCCATCAGGGGTTTACCAAAATCTACAGGGCCATTAGAGAGACGTTCTCATGGAAAGGCCTCAAGGAGGACGTACTCCAACATATCTGAGAGTGCAATATTTGCCAGAGGAACAAGGGGCAAATGAGCCATCCCGCAGGATTATTGCAACCTCTTCCCATTCCGGAGGGGAAATGGGAGTGCATTTTGATGGACTTCATCACAGGGTTGCCCATGGTACAGGCAAGGATTGTATCTTTGTCATCATTGATCGATTAACAAAGTACGCACATTTTTCGCCATATCTGCACACTACACAGCAGCGCAGGTGGCCAAGCTATTCTTCAGAGAGGTCTTCAGGCTACATGGTCTTCCTAATACCATCATCAGTGACAAAGACAGTCGTTTCATGGGCGGGTTTTGGCAGGAGCTTTTCCGGTTGGTGGGGACGAGTTGACACCGAGTACCAGTTATCACCCACAAACGGAGGGCATACAGAGATAGTTAACAAGTGGCTGGAGGGCTACTTGCGTAACTATGTCAGTGGGCAGCTGCAAGCATGGCTGAAGTGGCTGCATCTGGGGGAGTACTGCTACAACACTACACATCACATGTCCATTGGTATGTCACCATTCTATGCTTTGTATGGAGTATCATCCTTTATCTTTTGCTGACGTAATGTTTGGTGCTAGCAAGGCTCCGAGAGCCAAGATTTGGATCCAAGAGAGTCAGGATATTCTCCGAGCTCTCAAGGATAATATGGCTACAGCGCAGAACCAGCAGAAGTTGTATGCTGACAGGGGTCGGGTGGAGAGACAGTTTGAGGTAGGGGACTTGGTCTACCTACAATTACAGCCATACCGACAGTTGTCACTAAAGCAGAAGGGGGCTGAGAAGCTCAAGCCCCGCTTTTATGGGCCATACAGGGTGATACGCAGGATTGGACATGTTGCGTATGAGCTAGAGCTGCCCCAAGGCAGCAAGATTCATAACGTTTTTCATGTATCATGCCTGAAGAAGGCATTGGGGTAACATGTGATAGTGACAGATGAGCTACCACCCATGGATGATGAGGGGCATTTGGTGTTGCAGCCAGAGACTATTATTGATACCAAGGAGAGGCAGTTGTGGAGCAGAACGGTCCAGGAATTCTTAGTGAGGTGGAAGAATTTACCGGATGAGGATGCCACTTGGAAGAGAGAGAAAATTTTGCAGCATCCATCACTTCAGTTGCTTGAGGACAAGCAACATTTTGCTGGGGGAGACTGTAATATTCCTAATTAGCCATGGCTAATTGGAATATTCGATTTTGCTCAATTTTGCTTTCTATAGTTATTTATAAATAAAAAGGTGAGGAAAGGGGGACATAACTCACTTTTTGAATAAAGTCACTCCCTAGTAGCACAACGTTGTAACTTAAAAGGGGAGCCAAGGGGGCCAAAGTACCACATAGAGAAGGGGGCCCATGTAGACATTTGGAGGGACTGCGCAGATGGAGAGGAGCACATGGCAAGAGAGAGGCCACGTTGGAGGAGGTGGGCCTTAGGGTTTTGAGAGAGGCCAACGCTATAAAGGAGAGAGGAGCCCCCTCATTTTGGCATTCTATTATGTTGCATTTGAACTAGTCACTTTGCTTAGAGCACGCTGGCTGTTTAGCCTGTCTACAACACTGCTTAGTGCATCGAGTGTCTCCGTTCGGAGATCTCACCCTTAGCCCCGAGGGACTTCAAGTGCCTGCTCGAGCAAGGTAGTTCCATTAGTCTTTTGCAGAAGGATCGATCTTTGGAGTTGTGGGAGAACTGAGCATTTTGATGACTGCACAGTCTCGAGAGAGGAGGACGCAGTCTCTTTTGGTAGGAGCTCCGGATTGGGTTTATGTGGAGGATTTGAGCTTGGAGATTGAACAAGGGATCAGCCCTTGCATCTTGGGGAATTTTGGCAGAGTCTCGGGCAGAGTTTTGGAGGATTCTCTTCAGTGGCAGCGCAGAGCCTTGAGGGATAACGTAGATCCTCAAGGGGGTGATTTTCGGGGTCCAGCTATTTTAGAAAAGCTTTCTGGGCTTTTCTGGGTCTATTGAGCAAAGGCTGATTCCAGAGTTTTAGAACTTTTTGAGGAGGGGAACAGCCCCAAATCCTCACTTGATTCCAGTAGTAGCAGCAACATAGCAGTTCTCCGGCAGCTTGGACACAGTTCAGAGAGAGGCCATTTCCTTACCATTCTGAGTGTATTTCTTCACTTGCCTTGTGCAAGTCGAGGTGCTACCTTTCTCATCACCTCCTGTACTCTTTCCATTACTCAGTATAATAAAAAGGCTTAGCATTTCTCTCTGCATTTCTTGAGTATCTGCTTATATTCCATGTATACATTATTGTATGTTGCACTACTATTATTTTTATCTCTTGAGCTTCCCGACTACTATATCACTTGTGTGTTTTTCTCCTATACTCTTGACAGAGTCTGGAAAGGGCCAGGTAGCCTCCAGATCTCGTCCTCTTTTCAGAGGCGACATATCTGGTAAACGCCCTCCCAATCCATATTTGGTTGGAGTTTGCTTGTGTTTAAGGGATATCCCTTAAAAGGGATATTACAACATCTCCCTCTCAAATGCAACATCTGCTATGCTGCCAGCACTGCCAATGCAAACACTGCATTTGTATTGCAACTCAGTTGCTGAGAGTAGCAATTGGAAAACATCCAAAATTACTGAACTTAACAGCGTTCAGCATAATACCATGAATGTTGGAATCTAACTGCTACTAGTCTCAGACCCTCTGAATCTTCTACGTTGCTACTGACTTCTGCACTGTGCCATCTACACTACTGCCAACTTTGCTCTGCACTGATCAGTCTCTGGTCTCAAGCCATTGCATCTATCTCTCCAATAATCCACTGCATCATCTAACACTAAGTCCATCTTGCTACTGCTGAATCTCGGGCTCCCATAGTTAGGAATTGATCCAAGAGGTGGACTCCTCAAGGATCCTATCCACATGTAGTCCTCTCGACTACAACTCAATATCGCCCCATCTCCCTCCTGGAGATGCATGGGCACTCATGGCAAACTTCTCTTCGTCAATCTTTGTTGGAGCGGCCTTAGGATCATGTTTCTCATCCTTATCCTTTTGCTCTAAAGGACATTGGGATGCAAAGTGACCCATCTCGCCACATCTGAAACAATTCACCTTCGAAATGTCCTTTTGCTTTGGCTTTTGTTGTCCCTTTAATGCTAGAGTTGTGTTCTCCTCCTCCTCCTTGGTCTTCATGCCACTCCCATTGTTGCCATTGAGGTTGACCTTAACAAGATCCCTCCATAATTCTTCCTGTTGAAGGGCTGCCCACATCTCCTCCCATCAAGGTAATCTTTCCCTGCCCAATATACTTTGGACAAAGACTTGTCATTCATCTGAGACTCCATTCAAGGTTGTCCTTACCATCACGGTAGACTGAAGAGTAGACCCCACTGCAGCAAGCTGGTCTCTAGTGTCCTGAAGACATTGAAGATAGGAGTTAACCCCTTCTCCCTTCTGCATCAATGTCCGCTGCAACTTTTGTTCTAAGTATTCTTCCGTTGTTCGAAAGAACCTTCATACAGTGAAGACAAAGCTTCCCACATCTCTCGGGCTATATCTTTGCCCTACAAGTGTGAGACCACATGATCTCGATCTCCATCGAATATGAACCTCTTCGCCTTCCCCTACTCGGCCATGTAGTTCTTTTGATCATTATCAACAGGACCAGCCACAACACTCTTGAAGTAGGCTTCGAGATCGTACTCCTCCAGAATAGCTAATATTTTGGTCTTCCATATGACATAGTTGGAAGCTCCTTCCAACCTGTCCTGGTCTCTGAGCCCATGGGATGCCATCTCACCCAAAACTGTCGAACTGACTCCTCTAGTCACTGCTCAGCACTGTTGCCTAGCAAGTGAGAAATTCGAACTTTTGGCGAGAAAAGTTCTCTAAGGAGAAAATTCCCCTTCTATGTGTCTTCGCTCTTTTCTAACGGATTTTTGCCTCGACAGAAACTGCGCCCTTCAAGCACTGTGCTCAGGCTCTGCATCACTCCCTCTGCCTCTGCAAACTCACGAACTGGAGTTTGTACCTCTCTGTCGACTCTCTCAGACAGAGATTTCCTCGGAATCTCTACTTCCTGGCAAGGACTATGCAATCCCTTTAAGGGGATTCTAATTACTGCCAAGTGCAAATTTTGGCCTCTCTACTCAGCGCTAGATCTGCTCTTTCTGTTTCAAAATCAATGCTCTGATACCATGTAAAAATTCCTAATCCTCAATGAACTCCTATTGCAGCAAATCTGAATCTACTTCACCTACTTGATTTTAATATACATTATCAATTTATTCTCTAAATACTGAAGCAAATTACTTCTGCAACCTACACTACTTAAAATTTGATTACATGAAATAGAAAACTAAGCAAAGAACAAGATACATAAGACACAGTTAGTTTTGGACAAAATAGTCCCCGGAAAAACCTAATGCAGGAAAATTGGTGCAGCAGCTCTGAGGGTTTTCTATTATTAAGTAGTAATTTTGAAGACAATTGTTGGATGCCCTCCCGCAACCCAGTGACCGAGAAAATACAATGACGGAAAAACTGAGTGAGTTTTACCTCACTTCACCCGGCAAATTCCGGTTGATCCGACAACAGAACTTGCTAACCCCGGCTATCTCTATGCTGGCCCTGCGTAGACCCTACATCATCTCTGTGCTAGCTCTTCTGCCCACTGCATCAACCTTCCGAGCTGCTCCAGCAATTCCGACTTACTACGTGGAGGGAGGCTTCAACTTTTGCGCTAGCCCTTCTAGCTCTGCGTCAAGCCTGTGTGGGCCCAGATTGGCCCAGCGTCAGTCCTCCTGGCTGCTACGCTGCCTCCACTATCTTCTCTCCACCTCTTTGTCAATACTCCCGAACTATCCCTACTCCTCTGCTGCAATTGATCACTCAGTTCGAATTCTCAGCTTCCTAGCCCCAGAAATCAAACTCCAAATCAATTTTTTCTCTCCCTGTGTGTTTCTAAATGAACCCCAAGCCTCCTTATACTTTTCTCATTGAGACTTCAACAGCCGTGATTAAGTCTCTAATCAACGTCTAAGATTAAAACTTGACTTGATCCACCTTCTAGATCATTCTCACCCATATTTTGATTAATACCCATTGATATTTTAATTTTCCTAAGTTTAGACTTAGGAACCCCATTAAAAATATTAATTATTTTAATAAAATACTATCCGAGTGGAATTTCACCAAACGTTTCTGGGTTCTTTAGAACTCATGTGCCTTAGCCTCTCCACCAATTTTCATGGCTAGAGCACATCCGATGCTACCAAAAAGTAACATTATATACCACCAACAACATTGGTCAAGCAATGAGTTTGAAGAATGATCTTCGTGATGTCAAAATGACAAGAATTGATATTGTAGCCTCACATTTCATGAGGATCTCTCAACTAAGAGATCAACTTCAAGCAATTGATGAAATTATTTCTGAAAAAAAAAACTTGTGACTACAACACTTAATGGTTTGCCTAACCCATGGGACTCATTTGCATCTAGTATTTGTGGCAGAGAAAAGATTCCGAGTTTTGAAGAACTATGGACCTCATGTACCTAAGAAGAATCTAGATGAAGTATAAAACTTCCGAATAAACAAAATTAAGTAAATATTTTATTGATAATTGAATGATGATTACATTTTTGTGAGAGGCCTGGGCTATATACCGCCTTAGGTGCCTCTTGGAGAACGGGATCATGCCCTTTTGCCTAAAAACTATAACTAACTAACTTTTTCATAATATTAATTAATTTTTACATAACATTGCCTTCCTCTCGAAAGAATGCTTTGTCCACAAAGCATACGTAACGACAGATGTTGTTGACAAAATGCTTCGGTCTCCCAAGAAGCTTCTTCTTCAGGTAAGTCCTTCCACTTGATCAAGTATTCCTTGATTGTACGACGTCGAAGCTTTCTCTCTAGTAGATAAAATACCTTCTGGTTCTACAATGACCATTCCTTCATCGTCCAGAGAGGGAAGCGTTATTTGCGTGGTGTTGTCGCACAGATTGTCACGACAACGCTCACACTGGGGGCAGTCACCTTATTCCCCGATCTCTCCGTTTAAGCCTGTCTCCCGCAGCTAAGTGGGGTAGACCCTATAGGAAAGTGGATGACCAACTGTGAACCAGTTGGGTTGGAGACACGAAAGGAAATGAGCACTTAATTGATTTTATTAAATAAATGGACCAGTGCCTTATAAAATAAATGACTAAACGATTATTTATCAAATGCTGCAGAAATATGGATTCATCAACAATCGTTTACCATCAAATAACTCAAACAAAGATTAACTTTTATCAAATGCTTAACGGCTTAATGATACTCCAGCAATTTAAAATTTCGAAAGATAAAGTTCAATACACAACCATGTAATTTTAAACGCTAACCAAATATCACATTCATGTAGCTAATCTTCAAAATGATCATTCAAGCATGCTAAATCACATAAAAATGATAAACATTAATTCCACATCAAAATTTTAGCCTCAGCAGAAAAGATAAAACGTGATAAATCCCTGAGCCAACACTGAATCTGGCAAAATATTTCCAAAATATTTTTATGTTTTTCAAATGAAAATGAAACTTTAAATCCAAAAATTGAACTAAACTAAAAAAGAAACCTTTTATCAATTATTTTATTATTTACTTCTAACAAAATTAAATCTAAACTAAAATAATTCAAAAGCTAAATTATAAGAAAAGAAAATTTTTATGTCTTTTATAATTTTATAATTTTTATGATTTTTAATTTTTATATTTTTTATGATTTTTAAAACTTTAAACTCAAAATGAAACAAAACTAAAAAAAATGAAAAATAAAATCTAATCTAATCTAATCTAAAACTAACCTAATCTATAGAAAGTAACGGAACTTTTTTATGCTTTTATGAATTTTATTTTATTTATTTTTTTATATTTATTTTTTTATTTTTTATTTTTTTATTTGATTTTTGATATATAAAAAATAAAACTAAACTAAACTATAAAATCAAAAATTAAAATCTAAAACTTTTTATGATTTTAAAAGTTTTATAATTTTTATGAATTTTTATGATTAAATAAAAAACTAAAAAAAATTTAAATCCTAATCCAAATCTAAAACTATATTAAAAGAAATCTAATATTAAAACTCTATTCAAATTTCTGAGTCGAATATACAAAGAATCAAACAAAAGTTTAAAAAAAAAAAAAACTTACCCTAACTAAATTATAAAGAAAATCTAAAACTAAACGCTACCCTTTAATTTTTTATTTTTTGATTTAAATCATAACATAAGGCTTAAAATGAAAAGTCAAAAAATTTTAAAATAAAACAAAACCAAATAACATTTAATAAAACTAACCGTATGAAAAAAATAAAAAAGGAAAACTAATATGAACGGATAAGAAATGAACGCAAAAGAAATCTAGCAAACTAATATGAACGCATAAGAAACCCCACGCGTATAATGAAACTCAACGCAGAACCCTGGCCCGTATCCAAGAGCTATTTCGAAAAAAATAATTTGCTTTGCCGCAGGGAGGAAAATACATGACGTTGTTTTGCTTTGACGGAAAAAAAAAAATGCGAGTGGATTAGCTGTAGATGGAGAGTTGCAGAGGCAGCGCGCGGGAAGAAGGCAATGACGTGCGTGAAAGGTTGCGGATAAACGGAGGTGTAAGGTTTATCACATTGACAAGGAGGGTTGAGGCAGCGTGAGGGTTTGGATATGAAAGAAAATGGACAACGATGGCAAACGAAAAGGAGAAGATGCAGGTCAAAGAGCGGTGGAGTCGTTGAGAAGTCATTGGGAAAAGGTAAAGCGTGGAGGCGGTAACATACGGAAGATGGACGCAACCGATTGGAAGACAGCGAAAAAGGGAGTTGCGTGGAAAGATTGTGTAAGTTCGATGGTGGGACGCGGAGCAAGGATGAGTATGTTTGATGGTTTTTCTGACTTGCCGAAAGTTGCGATTAGATGGATAAAGTGCAGGTGTGCGTGGATTTGAAAGGCCAATAAATGGATCGGAAAGCCCTCTTAAAATTTACCGGGGCTTTTAAAATTTTGAACCAACTGCCTCAGATTGCTGGCTGAAAACCCTGGAAATTTTTCAAGATCTGTACCTACAACCTGTAATGACAAAGAACAGAAAACCCAAGAATAATATGTGCCAAAAATAAACTGAAAACCCTAAAACCAGCTAAACAATTTACAGTATTTACAGATCTAAGGCTCTTTAGTAGCCAGATTTGTCAATAATCACAGTAGTATTATCAGAATTTAATTTTAATGTGAGACACTTCAGAAAACCCTGCATGCATTCATAAAAAATTTCAAATGATAAGCCCGGGATCAAGAACTGGCTGGGCTCTTTCAGAAAACACAATCCGGGAGTTGGCTGGTTCAGCCGAGAACTTCCCCTAATGCCCGGTAATCTGAAAAAAGATTTCCTGCACAGCTTAAAATCAACCATTAACATAGAGGGAGAAAACAATAGTGAAACCCAGATCAAATGGAGATACCTGCCACTATATTTCAGAATCTAAACTATCATTCAAACCCCAAATATCAGACAAGATACCTGTGCTTAGATCAATCTTCATTAACATATCCTCAATGGCTGAAAATAAAATTATGCAGAAAAATAAAACAATCTTACAGCGTTTCCAGAAGAGTAACACCAGCAAGATTTTTAACCCCAAAGTCTTTCTTTATTGCACAAAAATGACTACAAGAGAGCTTTCTTTAGCACCAAACTCTCAGATCTAATCTGATCTCAAATGACCCCTAGCACCTTATTTAAAGGAAAAATTCCCAACAGCTAGTTCGACTGATCCACGTCAAAATGATCTCGACCGTCGATGAGGATCAAGATATCTCTTAATCTCATCCGTCGAATTTTTTAATGCATTAAAAAATTGAAATTCTGCATTTATTTACTCAAAAATATTATTATTTTATTATTTTTAAGTTTTTATTTTATTTTATTATTTTATTATTTTTTTTTTTAATATATATATATATTTAATTTTTTAATTTCTAATTTTTTAATTAATTTTTTTAATTTTTTAATTATTTATATCTTTAATTTTTTATTGTTTTTTTTATTTTTTCAATTTTTAATTTTTATTTTTAAATGGATCCTCGAACTTAGCCTTTGGAAAAATCACCTAGGACTTAGGACTTAGGACTTAGGACCTATGAGGGGATTAAAACATTTCTTAACTCTCAAGACACTTTATATCATGACTTTTACAAATTTACATCTCAAGGGGGAAAACCCATTTGACATAGACCCTCATAAACCACCCACTTCTGCGACCAAATATAATCTAGTAGATCAACGCACTAGGATTCCCCTAAGATTCTAATGACAAAATTCATTTCGGCTTTGGGGTTACGCTGAAGGAAAACTCTGCCGATGATGGATCGGTGAGACAAAAAACCTTCCGGAACGTAGATTATCACTAGAAAATTAGGTCCACCTAGGCAATTTACATACATGACTCAACTCTGCTAAGATTATTTACAATTCACACATGCAGACTGGGTTTACAACATAAACATAATCGGGCTGATGATGACAATCAAATGGCACGGACATGTCAATCCAGTGCTGCCCCTTTTGCGAAAAAAAGGGGGTGTACTGCTATGGGTAGTTGACACGTAGTGGTCAACACGCGGATTGATGGTCGCCTAGTGCCCTTTTAAGGCAGAAGACATGGAAGACGTGAACACGACTTTTCTCTAGAAGGCTTAAACCATACGCAACTTGGCTGATCTTTTTGTTGATCTGATAAGGTCCATAGAACTTTGGTGCCAATTTGTTTTTTCCTTTCTGTTTTAAGGACAATTGTTTGTATGGTTGGAGCTTGACAAACACCCATTCTCCGACTTCAAACTCTCTTTCGGTTCTATTTCGGTCTGCTTGTTGCTTCATACGATTCCTCGCATTATTCAAGTTTTCTTTTAGTATTTGGACGATTTTTTGGGTTTCTTCTAGTTGATTTTTAACAGTAAGTAGATTTGTCTGGACAATAGCTAGATCCTTCCATTTTTGGGGTTCATATCCATACAAAGCTTGAAATGGTGTCATTTTTGCTGACGTATGATAAGTTATACCACCATTCAATGAGATACAACCATTGAGCCCACTTATTTTGTTTTTCTGTAGCATAGCAACGTAGGTAGGCCTCCAAACATTTATTGACAACCTCTGTTTTTCCATCTGTTTGAGGGTGATAAGCGGAACTCATATTTAGGTAGGTTCCTATGTGGTTGAACAACTCTTTCCAGAATTACCCTTGAATTTGGCATCTCTATCACTCACAATGACTTTCGGAAAGCCGTGTAATATATTTTTGCAAAATATTTCAACGATTTGTTTAGCTGAGTATGATTTCTTTATTGCCATAAAGTGAACATATTTGGTGAGTCTGTCCACCTCTATGAAAATCTTGTCCTTGCCTTCAGATACGGGTAATCCTTCAATAAAGTCCATCGAAATTTCTTCCCATTTCTGATTCAGAATGTTTAAAAGGTGAAGTAATCCAGGACCCAGGTGTCGTAATATTTTCACTTTTATTCCTTTGACATGTGTCACACTCTGCTACATACTTCTGAATATGACGACTCATTCCTTTCCAAAAGAAAGATTGGCGTGCATTGTAGTAAGTCTTAAAGAATCCAACATGTCCGGCTAACGGTGAATCATGTGACTCCTTGAGTATCTTAAATTTAAACTTGGAATTTGCATTTAGATAGATTCTTCCCTTGTACCATACAATATCATTCTTCCATTCAAATTTTGAGTTGTTGGGAAGGTTATTGATTATCGCCGTTATTTCTGGATCCTTGGCATACTCACTTTGAATCTCGTTAAGCCATTTAGGAACAACAACCGAAACTGCAAGTAGTGTTAGTTCTTCGTCTTTACTGGACAAGGCATCTACTACTACATTGTTTTTTCCCTTTTTATGTAGTATTTCCATGTCGAAGGCGGCAATTTTTTGAATCCATTTTTGTTGTTCTTCGGAAAGTGTTTTTTTGTTGAAGGAGGTGCTAGGGACTGTTATGGTCTGTTCGAATGGAGAACTTACTTCCCAAATGATATTGCCTCCACTTAGCTAGTGCGTGCATAATAGCGAGCATTTCTTTGTTGTATGTGGACTTGAGGCGTTCTCTTTTATTGAGCTTCCTGCTTTCAAAAGCTATTGGATGCCCTTCTTGCATTAACACTGCACCTATACCAAATCCAGAAGCATCACACTCGATGATAAATGGTTTAGAAAAATCTGGTGTTGCCAATACCTGGGCATTAGACATAACTTCCTTTAATTTTTCAAAACACCTTCCTGCTTCCTCATCCCATAGAAATGAATTCTTCTTTAAAAGGTTTGTCAGAGGTGCAATTATAGGTGCATAGTTTTTAATAAACCTTTGGTAATATCCAGTCAAACCTAAGAACCCTCTTAGCTTGGATACATTAACTGGTTTGGTCCATTCCTTTATAGCTTTGATTTTGTTAGGGTCCACCTTTACGCCTTCATGGGATATAATGTGTCCAAGGTATTCTACTTCTTCCTTTCCGAAGGTGCATTTGGATTTTTTTGCGTAAAACTGATGCTCTTTTAGTAGTGTAAGAACTTTATCCAGATGTTGTAAGTGCTCCTTCCAAGTTTTACTGTAAATTAAAATATCATCAAAGAATACTAATACAAACTTCCTAAGATGTGGATGAAATAATTCGTTCATAGTTGCTTGAAACGTTGTTGGTGCATTGGTTAACCCAAACGGCATTACTTTAAATTCATAGTGACCTTCGTGTGTTCAAAATGTCGTTTTTGGTATGTCTTCCAACCTGATTCTGATTTGATAATAGCCTGACCTTAAGTCCAATTTTGAGAAGTGTTTTGCACCATGTAGCTCATCCAACATTTCGTCAATAAAGGGAATTGGGAACTTGTTTTTAATTGTTATTTTGTTTAATCCTCTATAATCAATACATAGCCTAAATGAACCATCCTTCTTCCTTACCAATACCACTGGAGCAGCATACGGACTTTTACTTTTCGAGATGATCCCACACTTTAAAAGGTCTTGGATTAATCTCTCAATTTCTGTTTTTTGGTGATGTGGATATCGGTATGGCTTGATGTTGACGGGGTCTGACCCTGCTTTGACTTCTATTGTATGCTCAATTTCCCTGTTAGGAGGCATTTTCATAGGTAGGTCTTGAAATACTTTTTCATGCTTTTGAATTAGATCTTGTATCTTTGGTGATTCTTCACTGATCATATTTGCAGATAACATTTCTAATTGGTGACATTGTACTACATAAGCGGGTGCTCCTTTTCGAATCATCTTCATCATCTGAGATGATGATACAATTTGATTCTCTAGTGCTTGGAATCCATGTAATTTGTACCTCTAACCTCCCCATTTAAATCTTATGAATTGTACTTGATGGTTGGCAACATAAGTGCCTAGAGTTCGTAGCCATTGGATACCTAAGACTACATCTACTCCACCTAATGGTACCGTGAAGAACAGAGATTCTAAATTAAAGACTTGAATCTGCAATTTGGCCTTATGGCATTTCCCTACCTTTTCAATCTTCTTACCGTCAGCTACCATCACCTTCATGTTCGGTAAGGGAAATGAAAAAAATATTGAGTCTCTTTGCCACGCTTGCATCTAAAAAATTGTGTGTGCTACCAGAGTCGATGAGAACCACTACGTTGTTCTTCTTTATATGTCCTTTCAACTTTAAAGTCTGAGGTTGTGATATACCTGTCATCGCTGATAGTGACACTTGCAGAATACTTCCGTCATCTAATTCTGGTGAGAATTCTGGGGCATCTTTTGTTTCTTCTATGTCAGAATCCTCACTATTTGAATCATTAGTTGCTTCACAATTATATAGGTTCTCTGGTTCTTTTCCTTTAGCACACCTATGTTTTGGGTCCCACTTCTCACCACAGCGTTTGCATTTGCCTTCTTTTATTCTTTGTATTTCCACATTAGATTTTTTGTGGTTGAACATATATTGTATTATTTGAATCCACATACTAGGGCACTATTCGTCTTAAATATACTTTTTCCGCTTTTGACCAAAGCATTTGTTCAAATTTCTTTTTAGCAGTTTTTGCTTTTCGTCTTGCTACTTCTATTGACTTAATGTCATGAAGGTCAAGTTCTACTTGTAAATGAGTTTTAAGTCCGGAGATGTCTGATTGAACTAGACAAGACTCTGATAACCTAGGTACTCATGTCACTAAGGTCTCACATTCTTGAGTGTACTCATTCACACTTCCTTTTTGTCGTAATTTGATGAGTGTTGAAAAAACTCTTCTTCCTTTACACCTTGGAATCTTTTAAAGAATGCATCTTTAAATTTCCTCCAACTGATGGCAATTGTCGTCTTCTTCCACCACATATACCAATTATATGTTTGTCCTTCCATTTTCATGGATGCGTGCCTAAGCCTTTCGTCATCATCGTTGATGTCATAAATCTCAAAGTATTCTTCTACTTTATTTATCCATGCAACACTGTATTTTTCGTTTCCATCGAATTTAGGCATCTCGACTTTTACCCTTCGTTGATATGTCGCTAATGGTTCAGCTAACAAAGGATGTTGATTGGTAAATGTATCCCAGAGTTGCTTATTTGAAAAAATCGCGTTACTATTTTCTTGGTGGGGCGTCGCTGATTTTTTTGGAGATTCAGCTTTTTCTTGAGAATCTGTTGATTTTGTTGAGTCTAATGAATTGTGCTCTTGATTTTCTCCATCTTCTTGGAGTAATTGTTCGGGCGTAATATCATGCTTTCTACACAAGTGGTTCAGCAATGCCAAGGTCTGTTTTTGATTCATTTCGGTTTGGATATGGTTCTACCCCATCTATAGTTCTATTTGATTTATCGTATCCTGAAGCCTCTTGATATCGTTAGAGTGCCCATTAAACTTATTCTCGAAATCAACTAATTTTTTATTGAAATCATCGGAGTGGTTAGTAATCTTATTCTCCAATTCAATCAATCTTTTATTGAAATCAGCCATTGACATTGACATTGAACGAGTTTGTGGGGGTGTAAATTTGTCTACCAGCTTAAATTTTTTTTTTTAATAATTGAATTAAATTAATTAATTTAATTATATGACATATAATTATCTTCTTCTTTTTAAATTAATTAAAAAATAATAATTAATTAAATTAAAGTTATATATGTAATTATAATTATATATAGTTTTAATTATATATAATTTAATATAATATATATATATGCAGGCAGTGACGTCAGGCTGAACAATCACCTCCCGTCAGACGGTTGGCCTTTGTGCGGATATCACCACAGAGCCCACTGCAATGGACGGGGAACATGGTGTTGCAGCGTATGTTCAGCGGATGGAAACAGCGGAGGGACGGGCAGATGGACAGCGGACGGGACCGCAAGGGACACGGTGTTGCGGGGCAGAACAACAGACAGAATGGCCAGACAGGGACCTTTTGCCTAATAAACTATAACTAACTAACTTTTACATAATATTAACTAATTTTTACATAACACTAGACTTATATCACAAGGAAGGATTTAGCGATCTGAAGTAGGTGACCCTCAAGCATTTGCAACATGTTCCAAGAAGGTTGGAGGAAGTAATAAGTTTGGCTTCCAAAGAAGAAATGAAGGTAGAAGACCTACTCCTCAAAGGAAGAAAGATATGTCGAATTCAATGCTATCGTTGTAGCAAATTTGGTATTTATAGAAACCAATGTCCTAAAGGATCGAATGATAGAAAGAGAAAGGGAACGCAACATGCTACCACAACAGACATTGATAAACATCCTGTAGAAAAATTTTAGCAATGTTGGTAGCCCTCCCAATTTCAAGGTTTTTGCATGAATGTTTAATGCCCAAACCCATCATAACATATAACGAATATGAATGTTAGACATGCATTCAACTTAAAACATAGAACTAATCTACTCTTTAGACTTTTCACAACTGATACAAGAGATAAAATGCAAGCACACACACTCAAAAATTTACATAGTGATTTGGTCTAATGACCCTGGAAAAACCCACAAGGGGAAAACCTATTCCAAGGAGGATTTTAATTGCTCTTAAGGAAATTAATGCACAACAAAGATAGAAACAACTTATCTCCCTCTTTCTTGGTGATGTCACTACTCAAAAAACATAAGAATCTGAGCCCCCACACAGTGATAAACACAATTGTGTTATGCCTTGAATTTTGTGCACAAAAAACATTATAAGTGCCTTGAAATATGTGCCATACAAAGCAGAAATCTTCCAGAATTTTCATGCTACTTTCTTCTCTTATCTGCCTCAAATTTCACACCTTGGGAGTCTTGGAAATGATGTTTTTGTTGGAATCACAATTGTCATTAGACCAAAACTCATAGGCATTAGTCTCTGCTACAAACGCCGGAGTTAGGATCCACGGGAGGCGCTTAGTCCATGTCGTGAAACACATGGGGAGTGCTGAACCCAATGTCAAACAATCTCCCCCCAGTGCAAGTCAGGGGAGTTTCGAACTTGAGACCTGTCATTTTGATACCACTCGATATATGCTTGGCAATTACGGAGAGTGGGGGTGAATCAGTGATTGTATCTTTCCAATTATTTATCTCAACTTAATTTCCTTTTTCTATTATCTTCTTATGCAGCTAATGACTTATATGTTCAAATATTAATCGTTTCTTTTGTAGTTACCAAAGAGAGACATTTGAATATATACTTATTCATAATTCAAGAGCATTCACACAACATTCAATAAGCAACACATGAAGACACCAAATATAAGTGGAAACCCATAAGGGAGAAAACCACGAAATTTTGGCTGAAAGTGATGTGAAGGCAAACTCCTACTCCCCTATTACATCAAGTTTTCTATAGGCTTCAACCTACAGGAGACTGCTACCTCAAGGAAACTCCAACTCCCACAAAGTTTTCTGCAGGCTATAACTCACAGGAGGTTCCTATCTCAATAGGCTACAACATGTTCTTTATCAAGCTACAACTTGAAAGGACACTGCAATCTCCCAATCACAATACAAAATCAAGTTTTCTGGTTACATGATATTAATTTCTGCCCTCTTGTCTGCTGCTTAACTTCTCATCTTTTCCTCTTCAATCATGTTCCTCTTCTGCTACTTTTCTCTTTTTCTCCTTACCAGAATGTTGCTCATGAACACTCTCATATGAGCTTCTTGACTCCAAAAAGTTCTCATTCTCATTCAACAATGCATATTTTATAAGCATAGCTTATTCACTCTTTCTATTCTATGCAGGAATACGAAATCAGGAGTAGTCTCTAGGTCTTCTAAGGCTGTTCATAATCTGCCTCTTAATTTCAAAATTTGAAATTTAGAATTTTGTAATATAAAATAGAGCTCAAATAATATAGGCCAGCAAAAATGATTGTAAAAGACAAAATTTGAAAACTTTTCAGATTTGTATTAGCTACATTTTTCATATTTGTACCAACCACGTGTTAATGCCTTTGAGGATTCCTATCTAATAAAAGCATACATTTTCCAACTTATGTCTCAAGATATCATGTGTCATTTTTCATTTTAATTGTAAGCCACACATCAAGCTAACCAAATTTAGCTATTGCCCATCCGTAGCTGAGGAAATGGAAAAAGATAAGAAAGCTTATGGTAAATTAGAGATTTCTAGTTTTGAAAGAGGTTCAGCCAAGTCTAAAGGAAAAAAAAAAAGGAGATATAGCATGACCCAATTAAAGAGTTAACTCAGATGATTAAGGAAATGAGAATTGAGCATGCTAGGGAGATAAGTGTCATGCAATCTAGGCTGATCCAAATGGAAAGAAATCAAGCGCAATATGTTCAACCTAGAAACAATAATAATAATAACAGAGGTAACAACAATCCATGGCCAAGAAGGAATCCTCTGAATGATCAAAGACCTCCTACTCCTCTTGAGTCTGCAAATGTTGTTGATCAGCCTATTCCATTTTGCAAACCTTTTTTCAAGAAGAGAGCTCATGTTCTCTTGATAGAAAAATCCTAGAAGGAACCAATGAGCAGATAAATAATGTTAATGCTTCAAAGGAAGGGTGTTGCACAGACATGATCTCTTCATCTTTCGCCATTAATAACTTCAGTGATGAAAAGGACCCTATTACACATATGTATGGTGAAACACCATCTCAGGAACAGATTCTGGAAATTGTTAGAAGTAAGGGTTATACATATCAAAAGAAGGGTAAGGAGCCAAGTCATAATAGACAGGTTGCATCTGAGAGATATAAATCAGGATTGAAGATCGATTGGGTTTCTTGG
Source organism: Pinus tabuliformis (assembly GCA_031772625.1). Lineage (NCBI taxonomy): Eukaryota > Viridiplantae > Streptophyta > Pinopsida > Pinales > Pinaceae > Pinus > Pinus tabuliformis. The sequence goes on along the minus strand of CM062812.1, from coordinate 518,442,974 downwards.
ATAAACAATGTTAAGATGTTTGTCCCAGTGCTTGAGCTTATAAAGATTCCTTCACAAAGGGCGACATGCTTCAAGGCTTTAGGCATGGCTCAGCAGGATAAGGTTGATATGCATCCAAAAGATGAGGAAGTTGAGTTAAAGGATCTAAATTCTTATATGACTAATGAAGATAATCAGTGTTTCTTCCTTAATTTAGAAGTTAACGATCACCTTCTTCATAAGTACATGTTGGATTCCGTGGCTTCAACCAATATCATGACTAAGAAAGTTATGGATCAACTAAATCTAAGAATCTCAAGCCCTTATCACAACATTTGCTCTATGGATTCTAAGAAAATTGTTGTCCTTGGTTTGGTTAAAGACTTACAGGTTGCCTTGGCTAACTATTCATACAAAATTATCACCATGGACATAGCAATTATTGATGTGCCAGATGTATGGGAAATGCTTCAATCTAGGAAGTTTGTCGCTGACCTGGGTGGGTGCATTCAATTGGATCTATCATATGCTACTATTACAGCAGCAGCAAGTGGTATGGTCAAGTTATATAGGGAATTCGAAAGAAGATACCATGTTGAAAATCCAAGGAGGCCAAACGATGATCAGAAGATTGAACCACAGGGACATCCATCAGAACTTAATGCAGTTGTGACCGAATTCTTCCAACCTGTATATCATTTCTCTTCATCTCATCTTCCGAGCAAGAAAAGAAGACGATGTGAAATTGACAGAGGTGTGCAGCACAGTGATGAACATTTGCATCAGCCAAAAAGGGTCAAGATTCAACAAGGGACATCTGACAAGTAGTCGATTGACTTACTTGTAAGCAAACAGGTGTTCCAAATTGTGTCGCAGGGATGACATCTAATGCCATTAGGCATCCTTTGTATAGTATCTCTAACCCTGCTCTCTTAATTAGGATTTCATTTTTGTTGTCAGTTGGTTTTATGCATTTACTTTCATGTTTTTACACTTTGATTTGATAGAGTGGATTTTTCTATTCTAGTAGATGTTCTATATATGCATGATTTTGATTATGAGCGGATATCTACCTTATGTATCTTATTTTCTTAGATGCGAGATTCTAGATTCTCACATTGCTCCGATGAAGCAATGTGACCCTATATGGAGCCAACTGTTGTACCCATTTTGTCACAAGTCCAAGGAAGTAGTTTACAAAAATTTTCAAACATCAAAATCATGAGCCAACTACATGTTATATCATTGTAAACCCAAATTCTGCCAGTTGTGTTGTAAATGATGCTAGTATGATCGTTTAATTTTGTAACAACACCAAGGTAAGCCTTTGATTTTGACGACGAATGTAATCCTAGGAGGTTTTTTAACCTCATCAAATTATTTGTGTTTCTAAACACAAATAATTGGCAGAGTTTTTCCTCCAATTTAAACCCCAAAGCTAGGGTGGAATTCATTGACAAGGTCTTAGGTGACTCCTAGTGTTATATCAAGTCTTTGTAAAAGTGATTTGGGAATAATTTAAGTTATTTGGCCAAATTATTTTATTGCAAATAGATCTATCGAATATCGGTCTTGGGTGTGTTCTCCTTCTTTCATATGAATTTCTTATTTTCTGTTTGGAAATCGATTGAGTATGCCTTCTTTTCTTTGCCTCTATGTTTGTATTATACGTGCCCCATATTATGTCGCAAAATAGTGTAATGTCATGAGGATCTACTTGTAAAGGTGTAATCCCCCTTTGAGGGTTGAATTATTTGTAATATCTAATGTAAAAATATTTTAGTACATGGTCCCTCATATTTAAACACCATGGATAAAGTATTTGAATATGGAAAAAATATTAATCCCCTCTTGTGTCTATTAATTAATTTTTTTGGCAAAAGTAAAACTGAAACCTAAACTAGAAACTTAATTAATTTAGAGTCAAAAATAATTTTAGAGAAATTAAAATTTTTCCAAGTGGAAAATTCGTGGGTCAAAGAAGAGTCAAATTTTAGAGCTCCCCCACCAAGGCAAAAATGGATATTTTAAGAAAAAATGAGCCTTTGGACCTTGGTGGATAAGTCAAAGACATATTTTTGAGGAAATTAATCCAAAAAATTAGTTTTTGGATTAATAAAAAATGGGTTTTAAGTGAAATTCGAAATTTCCTCAAAATAAATATTTTTTACGGTGGAGATTAAAAAATCATCAAGCAATTATCAACGATCGAGATTATTTTGATGGTGATCAAGCCAACTAGCCGTTATTTTCTACTTGGAGGGATTTCTCTATAAATAAAAGTCATTTTGCATCTCAACTCATGATGAAAATTTTGGTCTGGGCTATCAGTGGATGATGTAAACTTGTAACGTTGGTATTGAGCCATTACTCTACTAGGAACGTTTTAATATCATAATAAAAAGACGTTGGGGTTCAGTTCATGGTGTCATTGTTCCATTGATCTTTGGTACGTGCTAGTTATGTGCTTTCCTATTGTTATTGCTCAAACTAGCAGCGAACTTAAAGTAGATCCCTAAAGGAGCAAATGTGAGACCAAGGGCAACAAATGGAGACTTAGCCCACTGTCACATCAGCTAAGGCTCCCTACTATTTATGAACTTTCACCGATGGGAGGAGACCCGGTATATATGGAGTCACAAATGAAGGATAAATCAACAAGTGGATATAAAGTGACCCAAATAATCCCTTTCCAGAAGAGGTTCAAGAATGAAGCTTGCTTACTTCCTAAGCAAGATACAAAATCTTCTAGGAGAACGGTGTGGGGATTTAAGGGCTAGGTTTATGGGATATGGCTTATGAAAGAGTTTCCCAATCCCTAAAATCCTTATTGAAATTCGTATCCCAGGTGGTTCTTGAAGAATTGTCTTTTCAAAGGAATGGGACCACACGGGACCAAGTGGGCCCAGCCTAGGTCAAGAGGCAAGGATTTAACAACCAATAATGTTCTTAACCCAGACAATGAGGGGGAAAGGTTCAAAGAAAGAATTTCACTTAAAAGTGTTGACTCGATCTTATGAGGCACTAGCCTTAGGGATACTAGGGCAAAGTTTGATCTCGGAGCTAGGGCTTGGCTTTTCTCACAACTCCACCGTCGGAATGGCTTCAAAATTGAGGAGGCCTTGAGGATACACCAACACAGGAGCGGCTAGGAGATCGAACTTTTTGGAGGGTTATTTTGTCAGGAAAATGATTCCCTAGGTGACCCAACTTGGTTAGACATAAAAAAGGAGAAAAGGATGAAGAAATAGGTTTAAAGTGACCACCTTTTGATGATCAGTGCCTAATTCCTCTTGGGGATATGGAGTCAAGGATAACTATGAAGATGGATCTCGTTTCTTGTTCAAGGAGGCTCTCAAAGTCAACTTCGTCCGATGTTAAGGGCAAGAGAAGAAAAGTGACCTTAAAAGCATTTGTACTTCTTTGCAAATGGAGAAGGCTTGTCAAGGTAACTTCAACCTCTAGGACAATTCGTTCATCAAACATGGCTCATACATAGAGATAATCTATATAGAGACATAATTCCACATTGATGTCGTAAATGCATGTAGCAACCAGCCCAAAAATAGCGAAAATCCCATGATGAATGTATGCATCAAAGTAAAAGAAAATAGCATCAAAATTGTACTTACATGTAAGAGAATATATCCAACCATCAACACATTCACAATATAATAAGCTCCAAGATAAGAAGACCCAATCCACAAATCAAAATTCATCCATGATCCAAAAATATCCTCCAAGGAAAAATGCGAAGTTCTCAAGAGAGAGAATGATCCAAGTCAAGTGATGATACAAAGTGAATTCATCTAACTCCTATTAATACACTCATTGCGAGTTCAAATTACCTAATTGGGCCTACATTAGCCCCTAGAATAAAATAATGTGTGAATTTGTTGTCGCGCGGATTGACACGACAACGCTCAGACCGGGGGCTGTCACTCTGATCCCCGGTCTCTCCGTTTAAGCCTGTCTCCCGCGGCTAAGGGGGGTAGACCCTGTAAGGTGATGGAGGCCAACTGCTAAACAGTTGGGCTGGGAGACGAGATGCACGATTGAGATAAGCACTAAAATGATTTGATGAATTGAGCAGACCAGTGCCTTAAAAGATCTAAATGATTACTAGCTAGATGATATAAGAACATGAACCACGGACAGCAATCATCAGATAAAGAGAGCAATGCTTTAAATATCTAGTAAAACCACAACGCTCTTCAAATAACGATATCCAGCAAACTAAGAGAAATAAATTGCTTTAAACAACAGTGAAACCAGATATCTATTTTGTGTTCAAATCTCAGCGTGAAAGATATGCAGTGATAAGCAACTGAAGGTGGTAAAAGTAATTCTCCACAGCAAAGAAATTTTTTTATGCTTTTTCAAAAAAATTTTTTTTTAAATGAAAACTAAAAATCTAAAGTCCTAAACGAAAACTAGAAATTAACCTAAGAAAAAAAATATTAAAAAGTAAAACTAAAACTAAAACCTTTTTTATGAATTTTTATTTTTAAACAAAACTAAAAAAAAGAAAGATTAAAAAATCTAAAATTGAACTTGATCTAAAACTTAACTAAAAAGAAATTTAAAACTAAACCCCAAAGCTATGAATCTTTTTAATTTTTTCGTATATATATTTTCTTAAAGAAACAAAATCAAATCGAAAGAAATAAAATCGAAACTAAAATTATAAATCAAAACCTAACCTAAGGCACTAAGACGCAAATGCTTCTACAGCGCAATCAGAAATACGATGAGGACGCAATCTCCCAAAAACACGGTGATTAAGGGCGTGAACACGACTGCTGCACAGACGGTGGAGAGTGCAACGGGTTGAAGCACGTACCAGACAAAGCGCAGAGATATTCAGAAGCAATCCGACAATGAAAGCATCGCTAAAACACTAAAAATCGTAACCCTGCTTTGATGCAAAAGATTGATGCGTAAATGAAAGGTTCAAGCAAAGGTTTTCGAATGAGAGATTTAGCCCTAGTCCCAAATTTAACCACGTAAAGAATCGAATGTCGAAGGCGATATGCTTAATCTGATCACAGTGACAGAACCCTAGCTCTGAGAGGAGAAATCGATGCGTAAATGAGAGACACCGACGACTTTTGGAACAAAATCGATTTAAGCTTGCAATCACATGCAAAGGCAGCGGCGAAAAAAAAAAAATCAGACAGACTGCGATGGTATTCAGATAACAACCCGAAAATAGAAACGAAAAAAAAGACACTGGATCGTAACCCTGAAAAATTCGAAAGTTTGAATATGTATAAGATTTCAATGCGTAAACGAAAATCGTTTGAATCTCACTTGAGCGTGGCTTGCCTGGTCTGATGAAATTACTCAATACGTTTCACCAGAAATCAAATCACAAAATACTCAAATCGAAAACCTAAGTTATGTATGCATTCACGCTTCCATTGTGTTTCAAAAAATTCTCTGTCGTTTTTTTAGTGATGTGCTTGCAGGTTAATGAAGACAGCAGGGTTTTGGAAATACCTGGGATGATTTAGCCATACAGAAAGCACCCTCATTCACGTTTACTTCTCACGTTGATGCAGCGGTGGATGTAAGCCAGTTCACCAATTTACAAATTTGTCGAATGCCAAAATCAGAAAAAGGCTGTAACCCTGATGACAGATATCCTGCAGAAAAAGAAATTTGGCAGATACACAGAATTTTGCAATAAACCCTTTAAAATTTACCCAAAGTCACAAAAATTTATAGCTCTGGTACAGCTAGATTTGACAATAATTGCAGTAATACTTTTGAAATATCAGAAAATTTGAACTTTACTGTGAACAGAAAGAAAATTTCTCAATGTAAAACATGAAATAAACTTTAAAAGATTAACCCAGGGCACAATCAGCTGGGCTCTGCACAGAACAGCCTGTGGGAGTCGGCTGGTTCAGCCCAGAACTTCCCCAAACGCCCACAAATACCCTTCACCTAAAGGTTTCCTGCACACCTCAAGCAAACATCAGCAAAGAGGGCAAGAAATGCTGCTAGATTTCAAGAAATAATGGAGATACCTGCCATTATTCCAGAAACCCTACAACATTCAAACCCTAGCACGTGAGCAAGATACCTATACTCACAATGCTCTGAAAAACCAGCTATTTTAACTGCTGAAAACTGAAATATGCAGAAAAGCAAACATCTCACAGCAATTCCAGAGAGTAACACCAGCCAGTTTGAACCCCAAAGTCTTTTTATTAACCAGAAAATCAGATTACAAGAGAGCTTTTTCAGTACAGACTCACAGATCAGATAAACCTGTAAAATGACCCCCTAAGACCCTATATGAAGGAAATGATCCCAACGGCTAGTTTTGAGTGATCCATGTAGAACTGATCTCGACCGTTGATGAGGATCAAGACATCTCTTGATCTCATCCGTCGATTTTATTAAAAAATGATATTTTGCATGTATTCACAAAAAATATTATTATTTTATTATTTAGGGTTTTTGCTTTGTTTTATGAATTTTTTATTATTTTTTATTTTTTTATTTTTTTATTTTTTATTTTTTATTTTTTTATTTTTATTATATATTTTCTAAATGGATCATTTGAACTAAGCCGTTGAAAACATATCCTAGGACCTAGGACTTAGGACTCATGAGGGGACTAAACATTTTTCAACCCTCAAGACACATTACATCATGACTTTTACAATTTACATCTTAAAGGGACGAACCCACTTTGGCATAGACCCTCATAAACCACCCAGTTCTGCGACACAACTATAATCTAGCAGATTAACACGCTAGGATTCTCCTAAAGTCCTAATAACAAAATGCATCCCGGCTTTGGGGTCGGGTTTGAAGGAAAACTCTGCCGATCCATGGATCGGTGAGACTAAAAACCTCCCGGGACGCAGATCATCATTAGAAAGTTAGGTCCACCTAGGCAATATTACATACATGACTCTGATCTGCTTAGATTATTTACAATTCATACATGCAGACTGGGTTTACAACAAAAATGATCAAGCTGTTGATGACTCTAGGCTGGCATGGACACGTCGTTCAGGAGCTACCCGTCTCTGCCAACAGAAAGGAGGTGTACTGCATGGGTAGTTGACCGGTAGTGGTCAACATCTGGCTCTACTTGGGGACACGTTGCTGCACTGGTAGGAATGTGAGAATCCAGAATCTGCATCCATACAACACACAAATAAAAATAAGTAGCGTCCATTCCAAAATCATCATATACATTAAGCACAGGAAAGATAAAAGCTCTTCATTTATTGACTAACTAATAACATGAAAAGTAAATCTAATCCTAAAAACAGAAATAAAATGCTGAAAAGACAAGGAGTAGGGATAGAAATACAATACAAAAGATGCCCCATGGCATCAGATATCATCTCTGAAGAACAGCTTGAGCATTTGGCCGTTCGCTGGTAGATGAAGTGGTTCACCATCCAATCTGCTCAAGTGGAATGAGTTTGGTCCAGCTATATCTCTAATGATGTACGGTCCCAGCCACAAGCTGTCAAACTTCTTATGCTTTCCCGGTTTTTCATTTTTGCGGTCCCAAAGTAAAACCATATCTCCAACCTGCAAAGATCTAGATCGAGAGCATTTATCAAAGCTTTTCTTAATATTAGATTGATTTTTACATATAGTCTCAAAAGTTGTCCGACGAGCCTCATCCAATTCCACAATCTGATCTATCCTATTCTGAACAACATCTTTATTATCGGAAAAATTTTGGAGAAGCTGATAAGCTGGCAATCTTAGGTGCACAGGTAAGGTAACATTCAAGCCATAAACCAATTCAAAGGGAGCTTTACCAGTAGATTTCTTCTTAGTAATTCTGTCTGCCCACAAAGCGTACTTGATTTTGCTGTCCCAAGATTTCTTGTTATCTCCTACTATCTTCTTGATAATGGTTATGAGATTTTTATTACTTGATTCAGCCAAACCATTACCCTGAGGATAGTAATTCGATGAATGAGATAGGACAATGCCATACTTGAAACAAAAAGATGTAAACTCTGAAGAACTAAAGGCCTTGGCATTGTCCGTAGTGATCTTAGCGGGGACACCAAATCTAGTAATGATGTTATTTTCAATGAAATCCATAATCACCTTTTCAGTGGCATTCTTAGCAGGAATGGCTTCTACCCATTTAGTGAAATAATCTGTAGCAGTCAAAATCCATGAGTAGCCATTGCTAGAATTTTCGTGGAACTTCCCTATGAAGTCCAGACCCCAATGCTGAAAAGGTGCCTCCACAATAACAGGTTGTAGAGGGAGGGCAGCAAGCTTCTGCTTCCCAGTGAACAGTTGACAGGCTTGACACGTTCTAACAAACTTGTGCACATCAGAAAAAATCGAAGGCCAATAATAGCCAGCTCTCAGGATTTTGTGGGCGGTAGTTCTAGCAGCATAATGACCACCACAAAATCCTGAATGAAATTCTGAAATTAATCTTTTGGACTCAACATCGTCAACACACCTAAGCACTATGCCCTCAGGATTTCTCCATCCAAGGCCATCCTTCATAAGGCAATACTTAGTGGCCTTTAGTCTAAGAGCCCTTCTCTTATGAGCGACTAAGTGGTTAGGACATGCAAGATTTGTTAAGTAGTAAACTATGTCCTTATACCATTCATGCTCTGCTAATCTTCTCAATTCTGGTGAAGATAGATCGTCAAGGCAAAACAAACCAAGAGTCTTCTCATTACTTTCCGTTAACATTTGAGCTAAACCTTGGCCTTTAATCAGCTTGGTGGGTTTGATTTCTAAATCATACTCCTGTATCTTAGTAACCCACCTAGCACGAGTCCCTAAGCAATCAGTTTGGGTTAATATGTCCTTAACAGCAGAATGTGGGACGAAAGCAATGATCTTAGAATAACCCACATAAGTTTTAAAATGCTTGAGAGACTTGACCAGGGCATAGGCCTGCTTTTCCATGGTATTGTACTTCAACTCAGAGTTTTGAAGTGCTCTACTCATGAAAGCAATAGGCTGCTCATGACCATCTCGATTCTTTTGAAGCAAGACACCGGCAATGGTATCTTCAGAAGCGAAAGAAAAAATCATGAAATTCTTGGAGTAATCAGGACTAACCAGGACAGGAGCTTTCGCGATAGCAGACTTGATTTCTTGGAAAGCCTTTTTGCCCTCTTCTTGCCAGACAAATTTCGCATCTTTCTTCAGAAGACTTTGAATGGGCTTAGCTATTTCTGCATAATTTGGGATGAATCTTCTAATAAAATTTATCTTTCCAAGGAAAGACTGAAGGGACTTGAGGTTATGCGGGAGAGGAATCTTTTGAATTGCTTCAACTCGTTCGGGATCGACCTTGACTCCTTCCTTAGAAATGATATGACCGAGTAATTTCCCTTCTGTTACCCCAAAAACAGACTTAGCCGGATTCAAAGAAATTCCATATTCTCTACATCTATCGAAAACTTGCCTAAGATGATCTATATGACTGATACCATCTTTAGAGAAAACAGTAAGATCATCTTGATATATTTCGATAATTTTCCCGATTAACCCTTTGAAGGCATAGTCCATGGCCCTCTGGAAAGTAGCTCCAGCGTTTGTTAACCCAAATGGCATTCTAATGTATTCGAAAGTCCCCCATGGTGTTGTGAATGTGGTCTTGTGTCGATCTTCCTTTTTAACCCAAACTTGATTATACCCAGAAAAACCGTCTAGCAATGACATCATTCCAGACCCAGTTACTCTTTGCAACAAAGTTTCCATTTTTGGCAAAGGGTAATTATCTTTTTTGCATGCTAGATTAAGGTTTCTAAAATCGACACAAAGTCTTATTGTACCATTCTTCTTCCTGACAATCACCAAATTCGAACACCATGTCGAATCCCTAGTTTGAGCAATGATTCCTGCTGCAAGCATCTTTGCAAGCTCTTTTTGGACCAGGGGGGCTAACTTAGGATTAATCTGCCTAAGTTTCTGCCGAAAGGGTTTAGCATTTTCGTCTTTTAAGGGAATAGTATGCTCCATAATATCTTCCCTATAGCCCCTCAACTCATCATAGGAAAAAGCCAAAACATCTCGATATTCACGAAGTAAATCAATTAACTTTTTCCTTTCCTCCAGACTAGTACCTTTACCGATTTTAACCATTTTCGGATTTTCAAAAGTACCAATGTTAACTTCAAGGTACTCGCCTGGGTCCAACTTGTCTTCTTCTCTCAGCTTCGTGGCATCATGCCGATCAAAATGTTGCTCTAAGGCAACTACATTTCTGGGAGTAGGGTTTATGATATGTCCATGATCTAAAGAACCATCCTCGCCAGAAACTATCCGGAAATCCTCAAACTCATCCAAACGATTGAGAAAACGAACGACTTGTTTTTCATCATTAAAAACTTGCCAATGCTCTGAGTTGTCTGGAACAGATGGTCTGAATATTACTTCCATTTTAATTTTATCGTTAATTAACTCGTCAGACAACTGGAAAGTGGTAGCAGCTACAGCAAGCTCATCTGCCAAACTATTTAGACCTCTAGGAATTGCTTCAAGGTTAAGGGCATCGAAGTGCTCCATAGTATCCCACACAGCATTTCGATAGTTTCTTAATCTCTGATTTCTACATGTGAATTTGTTTTTAAGCTGCATGATAACCAGATCGGAATCCCCCTTGATGCTAAGCAATTTAACCCTTAAAGCCTTGGCCAATTCAAGACCCAACAATATAGCTTCGTACTCAGCAACATTGTTGGTTGCTTCAAATTCTAAACGATAGGCAAACTTGAATACGTGACCAAGGGGAGATTTAAGCACAACTCCCGCACCTTTACCATGACTAGAGGACGCACCATCAAAATACATATACCAGACTTCATCCTTAAGATCTTTAATCTCATCATCGGGAGGAATTATGAAATTGGACATGATAGCATAGTTCCCGATGTCAGATTGTTCTCTAATTATTTCGTTACGAGGCTTCTTAGGATCCTCAACATGAAATTTCCTCTCAGGCTCTCTATTTAGTCTAACGAAACCATCACCGCTAGGAGAAGGAATCATAGCATATGACCAATTCATCTGAATGCTTCCCCCTAGATCAGAGGCCCACTTTCTGGATAACAGCATACCCCAAGCATCAGGTACATCAACTACAACAATATCCATAACCACCATGATGTCTGGGTAGACCGAAAGATGAACTTGCAAATCCTTGATTAAACCATGTACTTCGATCTTCTTAGAATCCATGGCGCATATATTATAGTAGGGTCTGGAAACTCTTAAGTTAAGCTGTTCCATAACCCTTTTAGTCATAACACAAGCAGATGCACCTGAATCCAACATGCAGTTATTCAATTTATACCCATTGACTAATAAGGTGATAAAGAAGGGTTGATGATCCTTGTTATCAGCATCTACGCTTTGCAGATAAATAGGAGCATCATGATAGTCAACCTCACGAATCTTCTGTTGAGAATCGTTGACTTGAGGACCCTGAATTGCTTTTAGTAACTTGTCCCTTTGGGAAGGGATCTTAGCGATCTCAGACACGGGAACCCAGATTTTAGCATTATTAAACCAACTCCCCAAATCGACATCTATTCCAGAATTTATACCAGGGTTTAAAGTTCGAGGATGAATTTGATTCCCGCTCTGATCTTTATCCCTTCTCTGGTATGTTAAACCCTTATCTCTAGCAATTTCCAGAATTTTCTCAGGAGAGGGTTTCTCACCATATAACCTGGCCAAAATGTCATCTTTGTTTTCAAGGTTATTTATACCAAAAGCAGATTTAGGATTCACAACATCATAGCTCCTTTCCTTAACCTCTATCCAATCATCCATGGGCAAAGGAAACTTGCTCCCTACTACGTTTATTTGCTCACCTGTCCCAAACATTCCATTATCGAAAAGTCTTCTGATAATGGGACAAGAGGACTCTTCGTGAAAATCAGCACAAGCACGACAGTAAGGAGGAGCATTATCCACCAGGTTGGTAAGCGGATTAGGGGGCCTCTGCTCACTAGATTGACCCTTTCTTTGCCAGTTACTATTTCTGTTATTATTATTTCGAGGCTGAAAATTTTGCGGTTGCGCTCTTTCCATTTGAATTAACCTATTCTGCAAAGTGTTTATCTCCTTATTATGATTGATTTCCATAGTTTCAATTTTTTGAAGCAATTTAAGAACAAGCTCACTTTCTGGCTCCTGGGCTGCTTTTCCCTTAGGTTCCTTTAGTTTCGTAGCAGCCCTATCAAAGCCTGGGATTTCAGACTTCCCAGAAGCTGCCTTGTCCTTCTCAAGTTCTACAGCTAAGGCTTGGCAATCTCGATAATCAGTAAGTTTAGCACGCCTTAACTCATAAGATGGTTCAGGACCAAAGGCATCAATATAAAAATCTTGGAGAGTTTTATCTGAAGGTTTATAGTCTTGAGGTAATTCTCTAATAATACCATTAAACCTTCTATTAAATTCTTCAACAGTTTCGTCTTCTCTCTTTTTCATCAGAGTAAGAGCTCTTACAAGATGTCTTCCCTCTCTCTTATCTCCATATTTTTCTCTAAATGAATTAATGATTGATTGTAAAGAGTCAAAAGAATTAGGAGGTTTTTCTGTAAACCAGTCATGAGCATCACCTCCTAGAGTCAAGATAAAAAGGGTCATCCTGACATCTTCATGATCAAAATCAGGAGATCTAGCATACTTAGCCATCCATATGTTGAAATCACGCAAATGGGAATTAACAGTAATGGCATTATCTCCATGAAAGCTAGGCAATTTGTCTATCCCAACAGATGGAATATCATTTGGGGCTCCAGGAATGTTAGAAAAATCACAAGGGCCCAACAGACTCATGGTGTTGCGCCTAACTTGACCTTTAAAGAGCAAATGAATATCGGAGAGGGCTTCTTGTCCAAGATTTCCAAGAAGTGTACGAGAAGCGAGTTTGTGTGATCGCACCCTATAAACCTTTTCAGGATCAGGAGTAGGATTGCACAGACTGCTTGGATGTCTTCTAGTGTACACTCTTGTAGATAATATAGGAAGTGGAGTCGCCACTTGAACAAGAAGCTAAGCACATAAAAGCTTGAAAAGCAAGAACCAAGGACAGAAAAACTCTATCCCCGGCAACGGCGCCAAAAAATGTTGTCGCGCGGATTGACATGACAATGCTCAGACCGGGGGCTGTCACTCTGATCCCCGGTCTCTCCGTTTAAGCCTGTCTCCCGCGGCTAAGGGGGGTAGACCCTGTAAGGTGATGGAGGCCAACTGCTAAACAGTTGGGCTGGGAGACGAGATGCACGATTGAGATAAGCACTAAAATGATTTGATGAATTGAGCAGACCAGTGCCTTAAAAGATCTAAATGATTACTAGCTAGATGATATAAGAACATGAACCACGGACAGCAATCATCAGATAAAGAGAGCAATGCTTTAAATATTTAGTAAAACCACAACGCTCTTCAAATAACGATATCCAGCAAACTAAGAGAAATAAATTGCTTTAAACAACAGTGAAACCAGATATCTATTTTGTGTTCAAATCTCAGCGTGAAAGATATGCAGTGATAAGCAACTGAAGGTGGTAAAAGTAATTCTCCACAACAAAGAAATTTTTTATGCTTTTTCAGAATTTTTTTTTTTTTTTTTTTTTTTTAAATGAAAACTAAAAATCTAAAGTCCTAAACGAAAACTAGAAATTAACCTAAGAAAAAAAATATTAAAAAGTAAAACTAAAACTAAAACCTTTTTTATGAATTTTTATTTTTAAACAAAACTAAAAAAAAGAAAGATTAAAAAATCTAAAATTGAACTTGATCTAAAACTTAACTAAAAAGAAATTTAAAACTAAACCCCAAAGCTATGAATCTTTTTATTTTTTTCGTATATATATTTTCTTAAAGAAACAAAATCAAATCGAAAGAAATAAAATCGAAACTAAAATTATAAATCAAAACCTAACCTAAGGCACTAAGACGCAAACAATTGTGACGCAAATGCTTCTACAGCGCAATCAGAAATACGATGAGGACGCAATCTCCCAAAAACACGGTGATTAAGGGCGTGAACACGACTGCTGCACAGACGGTGGAGAGTGCAACGGGTTGAAGCACGTACCAGACAAAACGCAGAGATATTCAGAAGCAATCCGACAATGAAAGCATCGCTAAAACACTAAAAATCGTAACCCTGCTTTGATGCAAAAGACTGACGCGTAAATGAAAGGTTCAAGCAAAGGTTTTCGAATGAGAGATTTAGCCCTAGTCCCAAAGTTAACCACGTAAAGAATCGAATGGCGAAGGCGATATGCTTAATCTGATCACAGTGACAGAACCCTAGCTCTGAGAGGAGAAATCGATGCGTAAATGAGAGAAACCGACGGCTTTTGGAACAAAATCGATTTAAGCTTGCAATCACATGCAAAGGCAGCGGCGAAAAAAAAAAATCAGACAGACTGCGATGGTATTCAGATAACAACCCGAAAATAGAAACGAAAAAACCACTGGGTCGTAACCCTGAAAAATCCGAAAGTTTGAATATGTATAAGATTTCAATGCGTAAACGAAAATCGTTTGAAACTCATCTGAGCGTGGCTTGCCTGGTTTGATGAAATTGCTCAATACGTTTCACCAGAAATCAAATCACAAAATACTCAAATCGAAAACCTAAGTTATGTATACATTCACGCTTCCATTGTGTTTCAAAAAATTCTCTGTCGTTTTTTTAGTGATGTGCTTGCAGGTTAATGAAGACAGCAGGGTTTTGGAAATACCTGGGATGATTTAGCCATACAGAAAGCACCCTCATTCACGTTTACTTCTCACGTTGATGCAGCGGTGGATGTAAGCCAGTTCACCAATTTACAAATTTGTCGAATGCCAAAATCAGAAAAAGGTTGTAACCCTGATGACAGATATCCTGCAGAAAAAGAAATTTGGCAGATACACATAATTTTGCAATAAAACCCTTTAAAATTTACCCAAAGTCACAAAAATTTATAGCTCTGGTACAGCTAGATTTGACAATAATTGCAGTAATACTTTTGAAATATCAGAAAATTTGAACTTTACTGTGAACAGAAAGAAAATTTCTCAATGTAAAACATGAAATAAACTTTAAAAGATTAACCCAGGGCACAATCAGCTGGGCTCTGCACAGAACAGCCTGTGGGAGTCGGCTGGTTCAGCCCAGAACTTCCCCAAACGCCCACAAATACCCTTCACCTAAAGGTTTCCTGCACACCTCAAGCAAACATCAGCAAAGAGGGCAAGAAATGCTGCTAGATTTCAAGAAATAATGGAGATACCTGCCATTATTCCAGAAACCCTACAACATTCAAACCCTAGCACGTGAGCAAGATACCTGTACTCACAATGCTCTGAAAAACCAGCTATTTTAACTGCTGAAAACTGAAATATGCAGAAAAGCAAACATCTCACAGCAATTCCAGAGAGTAACACCAGCCAGTTTGAACCCCAAAGTCTTTTTATTAACCAGAAAATCAGATTACAAGAGAGTTTTTTCAGTACAGACTCACAGATCAGATAAACCTGTAAAATGACCCCCTAAGACCCTATATGAAGGAAATGATCCCAACGGCTAGTTTTGAGTGATCCATGTAGAACTGATCTCGACCGTTGATGAGGATCAAGACATCTCTTGATCTCATCCGTCGATTTTATTAAAAAATGATATTTTGCATGTATTCACAAAAAATATTATTATTTTATTATTTAGGGTTTTTGCTTTGTTTTATGAATTTTTTATTATTTTTTATTTTTTTATTTTTTTATTTTTTTTTTGTTATTTTTTTTATTTTTATTATATATTTTCTAAATGGAGCATTTGAACTAAGCCGTTGAAAACATATCCTAGGACCTAGGACTTAGGACTCATGAGGGGACTAAACATTTTTCAACCCTCAAGACACATTACATCATGACTTTTACAATTTACATCTTAAAGGGACGAACCCACTTTGGCATAGACCCTCATAAACCACCCAGTTCTGCGACACAACTATAATCTAGCAGATTAACACGCTAGGATTCTCCTAAAGTCCTAATAACAAAATGCATCCCGGCTTTGGGGTCGGGTTTGAAGGAAAACTCTGCCGATCCATGGATCGGTGAGACTAAAAACCTCCCGGGACGCAGATCATCATTAGAAAGTTAGGTCCACCTAGGCAATATTACATACATGACTCTGATCTGCTTAGATTATTTACAATTCATACATGCAGACTGGGTTTACAACAAAAATGATCAAGCTGTTGATGACTGTAGGCTAGCATGGACACGTCGTTCAGGAGCTACCCGTCTCTGCCAACAGAAAGGAGGTGTACTGCATGGGTAGTTGACCGGTAGTGGTCAACAGAATTAACTAACGTTAGGTGACAAGCCAACAAAGTAGCTCACAAATAAAACATCTGAGCTCACCTATGGACCACAAGTGGGGACTTCATAATGGCTTGCCCTTCCATAATGGGCTTTGGCATGTGCTAATGTCTCCAAGCTCCAAATGGGGTTAACCAAGTATCCTATTAGGTGGTTTCTACTTCTAAAGGGGATAATATGTTCAAGGTACATCCTTTAAAAGGTGGTGGTATATGATAGGAAGGTGGATGAAGTAGGGGATGAGAAGGGGCAGTCCTGGGCCTCATGTTAGGGTATAAGGGTAGCTGATAAAAGGGAAGCCCACGCTTGAGTCTATAATGTATAGGAGGGAGAAATCATGATACATGAGGTTCCCTGAACTTGTTTTTTCCACACTTCTTTATATGCCTTTTGCCTTTTTGTGATTTTTCTTTGATTTACTGCCTGGGGCTCAAGGGGTAAGAGCACGATGTGTGAAATATAGCAGTGAATAACTCCTTTTAAGGTAAGGCGGTTCACTGCCCACCAGGGGTTGGGACAATCATGGGTTCCTATATGATGAAGGAGGCTCATAGAATCTGTAGGAACCAGGGTGATGACCATGATGATGGGGTAGAGCTCATGTATTGGCTTTTGCCCACATGCTAATTGTTTTTGTACTGGCCATCTTTTGCATTTTGTGGTACATTTTCCTGTTGAATGTGGTCAATTATGCTTTTATCTTTCTTTTTAGCTGCATCAACCTTCGGGGCATCATTCCAGGCCTAACCCAAGGTGTGGACAAGGGGAAGGGGAAAGTTAACCCTATGCGGACCCAGTGGAGGAATGTGGACCCAGGTCGTAGAAATGATGAATGGAGTAATAATGAGTGGAAAGGGTGTAATATATGCAGATAAGGGAGCGGGACCACGCAACCAAAATTAGGGTTTCCAGTGAAATACCATCCATAAAGCCAAATGGTCAGTGAAAGAGATCCCACGGGACTAGAACCCAAGGCCAATATCCAAAAGGGGCCTAGCAGATAAGAGCACAGACATAGCCCACTCTTTCCGCTGAATCCCCACATTAATCCATGCCCAAAAGTGTCCATGATAAGCAAACTATAATATTCAATTACCAAATGGCAAGGCATACCCTTAGATTCGAGAGGCCCACCTTCAAACATATGATCATGGCAGTGTGAAAATTCAATGACCCCAAATCCTATCGCAGCCACTGATAACGTTTCTTCTATTTGTTAAATTAATAAAACAAATTACTTGCATTTTCCTACGGCAAATATCGAAACATATACACTACAACCTTCACAAATACAATACTGTGGAAGAATTAAAAACACTGGAAGAAAAGATGCGCACACACAATAAAACACCTTTATTTTTGGATCAATGTACCCAGAAAAAACCCAACTTGGGAAAACCAGTGCAGCAGCTGAGGGTTTTATTATTATGCAGTAGTAAATCTGAGTACAAACCTATGGAAGCTCAAATCTAGCTTTCCATACAGAGAAAATGACTGACAGAAGTCTAGTGAGAAAAATCTCACTTCCACCGGTGATCCGAAACTAACATCAACCTTGCTTGGACCAGCGTCTCTCTCACTCTAATGATTAGCTACTGCTCTGGAAACTCGATCTTCTGGCCTCCAAGTTCCCACTGAGTCTCAACTTCTCGACTTCTCCTCAGCAAAATACGGATCTCCCTCTGAAGCTCTGCGCTACCTCTCTACACTGCATTAGCCTCTCAGTGTAGTACGTTGTCTCTCTGCTATGCACTCACCACACTAGAAAAACTTCCTTCAAGCCTTACTATCCCTCCCCCTCTCTCACTACTTCAAAACTACTGAATCACCTCCAGCAACATAGTTGCTACTCTGGAGTTCGAATTCCCAGCAATATTGAATTCCTGGTGGCTCTAATTGTGTTCTCCAACCCCCATCGAGTTTCTTCTTATAAGCTCTCCAGCCTCTATTTGTGCTCTGATACCATGTGAAAATTTGGTGACCTCGAATCCTTCTACAGCAACTAATAATGTTTCTTCTATTTGTTAAATTATTAAACAAATTACTTGTAGTTTCCTACGGCAAATATCAAAACATATACATTGTAGCCTTCACAAATACAATACTGTGGAAGAATTAAAAACACTAGAATAATAGATGCACACACATAATAAAACACAGTTATTGTTGGACCAGTGTCCCCGAAAAAAACCCAACTTGGGAAAACCGGTGCAGCAGCTAAGGGCTTTATTATTATGCAGCAGTAAATCTGAGTACAAATCTATGGAAGCTCAAATCTAGCTTTCCATATAGAGAAAATGACTAACAGAAGTCTAGTGAGAAAAATCTCACTTCCACCGGTGATCCGACACTGACCTTAGCTCAAGATGAGCTGCTCCTTGCTACCTATGCGTCGCACTACGCAGATCTGCATCAACCTTGCTTGGACCAACATCTTTCTCACTCTGATGATCAGCTGCTGCTCTGGAAACTTGATCTTCTGGCCTCCGGGCTCCCACTCTGGCTCCTGCCACTGAATCTCGACTTCTCCTCAACAAAATACGATCTCCCTCTGAAGCTCTGCGTTGCCTCTTTGCATTGCGTCAGCCTCTTTGTGGAGTATGCTGTCTCTCTGCTATGCACTCACCGGACTGGAAAAACTTCCTTTCGGCCTTACTATCCCTGCCCCTCTCTCACTACTTTGAAACTACTGAATCACCTCCAGCAACACACAGTTGCTACTCTGGAGTTCGATTTCCCAGCAATATTGAATTCCTGGTGGCTCCAAGTGTGTTCTCCAACCCCCATTGAATTTCTTCTTATAATCTCTCGTTGAGGCTTCAACGGCCAAGATTAAAGCATAATCAATGGCTGAGATTAACTAGAACCCGATCCATGTCTTCTTCTAGAAGATTTCACCATGAATTAATTAATACCCTTTAATTAATTAGTTTTCCTAAGTTTAGACTTAGGCACCATTAAAAATATATATATATTTTAATTAAGTCGTCTCTAGGTGGAATTTCGAGAAACGATTTCTACGTTTTGGAGAATACATGTATTCTAGCCTCTCCGCCAAATTTTGTGGCTAGAACACATCTGATGCTACAAAAATCAACAGGAAGATGGATGAGGGACCACATGGTTGGCTTAGGTGGCAGATAAATGGCACAATGAGCTAGTTGGTGACTGCAAGGGGTTGTTTGCTTCCGGCTGAGGACCATCTTGGAGAAAAAAAAATCTCCTAGGGATATCACCCACAAAATGGTGGGTAACATCCAGCTCCAACTGGGACGTGATCTCTCGGAGAAGTGGACGAAGCTACTCGAACGAGAGGTCATGAGAACTCCAACAATCTCTTGTTTACTGTAGACCTGTTATCTACACATATAAGAGATGAAGAACACAGGGCAACATGCTTTCGCGATGTCTCATAATCTGCACATGCTTAATGTTAGGCCATAAAATCAACAGAAAAAATAAAATATGCAAATTTTAATTTAGATGCATCTAATCTACCATAAGAAATATCATATCATGTTAGTTCTAATGAGAAAATGAGCATGCAATGCATCCTATCCTAACATGCATATAGTAAGGCTAATACTAAGTGTAATTGTAAAGCCAGTGCAACCAGCATATCATCACATCAATATACATATGCATGCCAATATGATTACTCATGTAACAACTCCCAAATCGAATGTGGACATAGTCACATGGCGAACGAAGCGAGTGGGAGGCGGGATAACATGATCTCCATCCGAGGTAAACGGAAGTCCTAGGAGAAAGAAAATAGGTCAATTTAGAGGTCTCGGACTTTCCCTCTAAGTACACAATGGTGGAATGAAGTATCACTCTCAAGAACCCCTCATCACAAACACGGTTTGTAATATCATGCTTTGAAGATGTCACATGGTTGTGATGAGAGGGGAATGAAGGGTGAGAGAGGAGGAGTGCAATAAATGGGTTTCTCAATGTGATGGTCACATCGGAGAGGGGAGGTCATGAAGTGATCAAAACCCCGCGTGTGAGTGAAAGGGGTCAAGGTATATTCAATGAAGGGTTCTTCCTTGACACCATATTCAAAAAGGGGTAAAGGGACATGGTCACTCGAGGTCATACTAAAAAGGAGGAGGGACTTACTTGAGGAAGACTCAAGATGATGAACAAGAGGGCAAGACAAAGGGGAGGGTGAAGTGTCATATTCTACAGTTTTTCCTTCCCCATAATCTAAAGGCTCAAGCAATTTGCATATGTAATCATGAGTTGGGTAGGTAGGAGCCTCATTGCTTTCCTCATTATAAGCATTAAAGATTGTGTTTTCATCAAAAGGAGAATCAATCATTTCCAACTATCCTTCTTCATGCAAGGGAAATTATTAATTCTCCTTTCCAAGGGTATCAATGGGTATGTCATCGCAAGTAATGCCAGGGATAAAGGGAAACCAATCTCAACCTCATCTTCTTTGTAAGTATCATAAATGGGAGCATAATCGAATTAAGGCCCAACAATATCCCATTTCTCCTTTTCAATGCAAAAATAATCTCCAATGTCATCCTCCAAGAAGCTCATGGGATCACCTTCCTCAAGGTTCTCAAAAGGAGAGTCATCATGCGTAAAAAACTTGAGAGAGGAAAAGTCAGTGTTGGCCTTACTTTCCATGGCCTCATTCTCCTCAACACATGTGCTCTCAAAATCATCCTGGCCATCTTGTGGCCACAACGAGGAATCATCTTCCTACTCATTGGCGAGATCCTCAAGGTCATCTTCATCTTGGTTGTTTGACAAGCGGGACCTCTCTTCTCTTGAAGAATAACGGCGAAGGTATTTGTTACATGATTTTGGTAATATGCTTCTAAGAGGAGAGCATTAGTGGGGTTCTCTTTATATTCACATTTTGTCTTATGAAGCTTCACCTCTTCATCATATAAACAAGAGAATACTTCATCAGAATTACATTCCCTTACTAACCCCCTGCATGACCTACTATATTCATCCATTCTTTCTTGTGTGATTTGGAGACTTTCACGATCCAACTCTTCGTCATCCTCAAAGGAGATGTCTTTCACTTCACTGCTATTGGCCCCCAATTCCATAACTGATATTTGCTAATCATCCTCATTTTCTTGGTCATCCTAGTCATCGAAATCCTCATCTGGTAATGAGCCACATCTTTTTTTGATCTTGTGAACAAGGAATTAAATGCACTAGTATAATAGGCAAGCTCCAAGACGAAATAGTCTATGGGCCCTTCTTCATACTCCTACCTTATGCAATCAAGTTTGCCCTATTCCTGTTATAAAAATTGAGTATGAAGTCCTCGTTTTCGTGCTCTATCAGATGATCACAAAACTCAGACCACGAATCCAATATTTCCCATAGGTCTTGTTCTTCTTCGGGGCTAATGTCATGGATACTTTCTTTAACCATTTTTCATGATCTTGCATATAATGCCAAAATGGAGTCGCCAGGGTGAATTAAAATGCCTACTTCACCCTACAAGCATTTGACTTTGAAGTTCAATGAGGAACTAGGACTGCATTCCTCCAATGGAATCGCCAAATGATATATCAATAATGTCGTATGGGGAACAAAGCACACGTTTTGTGTCCTTGGCAACATCGCCAAAATGTTACCACTCAAACTAGCAGGGGACCTAAAGGGGCAAATGCTAGACCAAGGGCAACAAATGGAGACTTAGCCCACTGTCACCTCAGCTAAGGCTCCCTACTATTTACGGACTTTCACTGATGGGAGGAGACCCAGTATATATGGAGTCACAAATGAAGGATAAATCAACAAGTGGATATAAAGTGCCCCAAATAATCCCTTTCCAGAAGAGGTTCAGGAATGAAGCTTGCTTGCTTCCTAAGCTAGGTACAAAATCTTCTAGGAGAAGGGTGTGGGGATTTAAGTGCTAGGTTTATGGGATATGGCTTATGAAAGAGTTTCCCAATCTCTAAAATCCTTATTGAAATTGGTATCCAAGGTGGTTCTTGAAGAACTATCTTTTCAAATAAATGGGACCACATAAGACGAAGTGGGCCTAGTCTAGGTCAAGAGGCAAGGATTTAGAACCAATGATAATCTTAACCCAGACAAGGAGGGGGAAAGGATCAAAGAAAGAATTTTCACTTAAAGGTGTTAACTTGATTCTCTGAGGCACCAGCCTTGGGGATACTAGGCAAAAGTTTGATCTCAGAGCTAGGGCTTGGGTTTTCTCACAACTCCACCGTCGGAATGGCTTCAAAATTGGAGGTGTTGAGGATACACCAGCACAGGAGAGGCTAGGAGATCGAACCTTTAGGAGGGTTATTTTGTCGAGAAAATGATGCCCTAGGTGACCCAACTTGGCTAAACCTAGAAAAAAAGGAGAAAAAGGTGAAGAAATGGGTTTAAAGTGACCACCTTTTGATGGATCAATGCCTAATTCCTCTTGGGGTTATCAAGTCAAGGAGAACTATGAATATGGATCTCGTTTCTTGTTCAAGGAGGCTATCAAAATCAACTTCGTCCAATGTTAAGGGCAAGAGAAGAAAAGTGACCTTAAAAGCATTTATACTTCCCTACAAATGGAGAAGGCTTGTCAAGGTAACTTCGATCTCTAGGACAATCCTTTTATCAAACATGGCTCATACATAGAGATAAGATATATAGAGACATAATTCCACATTGATGTTGTAAATGCATGCAACAACTAACCCAAAAATAGCGAAAATCTCATGATCAATGTATGCAGCAAAGTAAAAGAAAATAGCATTAAAATTGTACTTACATATAAGAGAATATATCCAACCATCAACACATTCGCAATATAAGAAGCTCTAAGATAAGAAGACCCAATCCACACATCAAAATTCATCCATGATCCAAAAATATCCTCCAAGGAAAAATGTGAAATTCTCAAGAGAGAGAATGATCCAAGTCAAGTGATGATACAAAGTGAATTCATCTAAATCCTATTTATACACTCATTGGGAGTTCGAATTACCTAATTGGGCCTACAGTAGACCCTAGAATAAAATATTGTGCAAATTAACTAACGTTAGGTGACAAGCCCACCAAACTAGCTCACAAATAAAACAATAAGCCTCTCAAGAGGTCAAATAATAATCTATGCATATCATAGGGCCCTCCAAGAAGCCTAATGAGGTCCATAAGTATCATAATGATAAATAGGACCCTCCAAAGTGATGGAGAAAGGGGGCAGCCCCTTGATCTCCAAACAATAATCCTGTAGGGCTCCTAGTGGGGATGGGGGCACACCAATAACCTCATGGGTCTCCAACTAAGTTGAAAATGCTTGTAAACCATTTGTAAGGGCTCAGATGATGGAATAAATGATGCCACATCAGTGTACAAGTCCTGGGTCACCTGCCAAGTGTATGGTGCAACTGTGGGGCCGGTTGGGCATGGTGTGCCAAGTGCATCTTCCTCGTCCAATAGGTGAATCTCGAGCAATGTTAGAACATCCTCGAGGATCCATGGAGTGTTGTCTACTGCCCATGGCTCTGAACGCACACCCTACATGTGCCATTGTAGCCCTCTAGAGGGTTAGGAACCTGTATAGGGAGACCAAACCCAAGATGGAGACCATCTGCAATCCTGCACAAGATTCAATGCTTCCCCTAGCTTTCCAGTACAACAAGTCATTAGAGAAATCAAGTAAAATAGCTTACCAACCATGGACCACAAGTGGGGACTTCATAATGGCCTGCCCTTCCATAAAGGGCTTTGGCATGTGCTAATGTCTCCAAGCTCCAAATGGGGTTAACCAAGTATCCTATTAGGTGGCTTCTACTTTTAAAGGGGAAAATATGTTCAAAGTACATCCTTTAGAAGGTGGCAGTATGTGATAGAGAGGTGGATGAATTAGGGGATCTGAAGGGGCAGCCCTGGGCCACATGCTAGGGTATAAGAGTAGCTGAAAAAAGGGAAGCCCACTGGGGTCTATAATGTAAAATATGGAGCAATAGTGCTACATGAGGCGCCCTTGCCTTGATTTTTGCACCCTCCTTTATATGTCTTTTTCCTTTTTGTGATTTTTCTTTGATTCACTGCTCAGGGCTCAAGGCGTAAGAGCATGATGTGTGAAATATAGCAGTGAATACCCCATTTTAAGGTAGGGCAGTTCATTGCCCACCAGGGGTTGATGGGTTCCTATATGATGAAGGAGGCTCATAGAATCTATAGAAACTGTGTTAGGCCCCTATACTACTAGTGTAACCCCTTATTGTTATTAGTACAACCCACTTATTATATTGATGTACCCATGTAGTGCCCATATTGTTACTATTGTACCCCATAAAAGGCCACTATTGTTATTATTGTGCCCTTACATTATTATTGTTATGTCGGCTCTGATTATGTTATGACCCCTTAGACTCATATATATAGAAAGGAGGTATTTTCATTTGTATCATCCAAGAATTGCTCATTTGTGTAATGTAAAGGAGGTTGCCCCCTCGAAGAGCTGAATTCTAAGGCGTTGATCTCTCTTTTCTATCTTTTTGTGAGCTGGTTTCATAACATTTGGTCTCAGAGCTTTGGATTCTAGGGTTTTGCTACTCCAAACAGGTCATCGTGGAATTTTCGCTATAACTTTTTTCTGCGACGTTTCAGAAGCGAAAAAAAACCCATTTGAGACGAAATCGCACTGAACCTTGGGTCCAAATTTCAGAGCTTTTCGCGCTATATTTGCGGAGATATGATCTGAGGAAGTTGGTCTTTTTGAAGAATCCTAAATTAAATTCCAAACAGGTGACTTGGGGAAAATCATCATAACTTTCTCTCTAAGCATCGGATTTAAATTTTGTAAGAAGGTACAGAAAGAGGACAGACTGTAGTTTCTTGTAGATATTTTTCAGAGCCAAAGTTCGAAACAGTGACACGTGGCACTTCAAACAATTTCGATCTTCTGGAAAGGTCTATAATCAGGTCATCTTGGGATATTGTGCATAACTCTTTCTTGGAGAATCCAATTTGGATTACACTGGTGGCATTGGAAAGAGGAAACAGAGGGCTACTACAGGTCGCAATTTCAGAATTTAAAGATCCGAAAGTACAGAGTTACAGTCGTTTCGAGATCGAGCTCCTAAAATCAAGAAAAAACAAGATGAGGAAGTTTGATGGCAAAGATCCGATAAATTGGATACTTCAGATGGAGCAATATTTTGATCTACATGGTGTGCCACTGTTACAAAAGGTATGTATTGCATCTTCATATTTAGAACTAGATCAATTTTTATGGTATGAAAGGCTTTGTTCTCATAAACAACTTGTTACGTGGTCAATTTTCACGAAGGAAATGATAGCACATTATGAGAATACAAAGAGCAACACTTCTTTAGAGCAACACCACAACAACTGGAAAGAGTAAAAGGGATTTGTGACATAGTGAAAAGCAAAATTATGGAAACCAATAAGCATACCTCTCACAACTATAAAGATGGAAGTGTTGTTTCTCCTAGCCTTCCACAACCTACAAGGGTTACACCACAACAATTGGAAGAAAAAAGAGAAAAAGGGCTTTGTTACAATTGTGATAGCAAATGCACTAAAGGTCATAAGTGTGCTGAGAAGAAATTATTTTACATAGAATATGAAGAGGAGGAAGAAAAGGATCAAGAAACATCAAAAGAAGAAGATATACGCTAGGACCCCACCCCAGAGAAAGAAAAAATGAATCAGACCATATCTTGTAAAGCATTGGCAAGAATTACCACTCAAACTCTCAAGATAGAAGGACATATCAAGAATAAAAAGGTGCAAGAAGTGAAAGATCACATCGAGAAAGAAGAAATGAATCCAACCATATCTTGTAATTCATTGGTCGAAATTACCACTCCTCAAACTATCAAGCTAGAAGGAAATATCAAGAAGAAAAATGTTCAAGAAGTGAAGGATCACATCAAGTATCAAGAAATGAATCCGACCATATCTTGTAAAGGATTGGAAGAAATTACCACTCCTAAAACTCTAGAGATAGAAGGACATATCAAGAAGAAAAAGGTTCAAGCAGTGAAAGATCACATCGAGCATCAACAAGTTCTCCAAATTTTAAAGGATAACGCCACTTCGGTGCAAAATCAAACGAAACAACAGGTAGATCAACATCGTAGTGAAAAATGTTTTGATGTAGGGGATTGGGTATTTTTACTACTACATCTCAAGCAAGCTATTTATGAGAAGGAAATGTTGGCAATACTACATGCACTTAAAAAATGGCGACCTTACCGAATGTCAACACTCTTCAAGGATGAGGATGTGGAAGTATTGTTTTGTGATATTTCTATTATCCAACCGGATTGGATAAACGAAGCAAGGGATGAATGGAAGAAGGACGAAGAAGTATGGCCACTTATTCAAAAGTTGCAAAAGATCTCAATTCAAACAATATTGCCAGAAATTGAAGAGGAAGGAAAAATCATATTGGAACCTGGAGCAGTCATAGAAATAAAAACCCAACAGCTACGAAATCGATCAATTTCAGAGTATCTCATCAAGTGGAAGAACTTACCCGCTGAAGATTCCACATGGGAGGACAAGAATTTTATACAGAAGCATCAAGAACTACTCAAGCATTGAGAACAACGCTTTTTGAAGGAGAGGGGCATGTTAGGCCCCTATACTACTAGTGTAACCCCTTATTGTTATTAGTACAACCCACTTATTATATTGATGTACCCATGTAGTGCCCATATTGTTACTATTGTGCCCCATAGAAGCCCACTATTGTTATTATTGTGCCCTTACATTATTATTGTTATGTCGGCTCTGATTATGTTATGACCCCTTAGACTCCTATATATAGAAAGGAGGTATTTTCGTTTGTATCATCCAAGAATTGCTCATTTGTGTAATGTAAAGGAGGTTGCCCCCTCGAAGAGGCTGAATTCTAAGGCGTTGATCTCTCTTTTCTATCTTTTTGTGAGCTGGTTTCATAACAAACTGGGGTGATGGCCATGATGATGGAGAAGAGCTCATGTATTGGCTTTTGCTCACGTGCTAAATGTTTTTGTTTGCATTTTGTGGTACATTTTCCTGTTGAATGTGGCCAATTATGTGTTTATCTTTCTTTTTAGCTGCATCAACCACTAGGGCATCATTCCAGGCCTAACCTAAGGTGTGGTCAAGGGGAAGGGAAAAGCTAACCCTATGAGGACCTAGTGGAGGAATGTGGACCTAGGTGGGAGAAATGATGAATGGGGTAATAATGAGTGGAAAGGGGGTAATATTTGCAGGTAAGGGAGCAAGACAAGGCAAACAAAATAAGGGTTTCCCGTGAAATACCATCCCTAAAGCCAAATGGTTAGTAAAAGAGATCCCACGAGACTAGAATCCAAGGCTAACATCCAAAGGGGTCTAGGGGAAAAGATCACAGACCTAGCCCACTCTTTTCGTCGATTCCCCACATTAATCCATGCCCAGAAGTGTCCATGATAAGAAAACTACAATACTCAATTACCAAATGACAAGGCATACCTTTAGGTTCGATAGGCCCATCTTCAAACATACGATCATGGCAGATGGGTGAGGGACCACATGGCTGGCTCAGGTGACAAAGAAATGGAAAATGAGCTAGTTGGTGACTGCAAGGGGCTGCTAGCTTCTTGCTGAGGACCATCTTAGAGAAAAAGAATTCTCCTAGGGATATCACCAACAAAATGGTGGGTAACACCTATATTGTGCTAAAATTATTTATGAGCTTGTTATTTCATTTGTCGGTGATAAGAAAATTCTATTAGTAAAATGTGGTTTTATATTAGGTGATATGATTCACCATATGATCTTGTAGGAATTTACAGGGTAAGTTCCTCAGAAAGAATACCAAAAGGACACCGCTCACAACCAGATCTCAAATCAATACACCAGTATTTTTGACGTGGTTAAAACCCTCAAAGTGCAAGGAGGGAAACAGTCCACGGCCTTGAACGTTGGTACTACAGGCAATTTATTAATCAAAGAATGAAAATTTACATAAGCTTCTCTCATGCACGGATTACCCGAACAATGACCCTCCATGCGCTTTAAATAGAACTCATGGACCAATCGGGTGTCAAGCCACGGATCAAGTGTCGGTAATACCGAGGTGAGAGTGAACCGTCGGATCACTACATATCGTGACCGTCGGATTGTAAGTTACAAAATGTACAACGGTAAAGAAACACACTTTACCTAACTCTATACTAGACCAAGTTGAACTTAACTATATCCTATGTGTCGGAATATCCTAACATCCCCCCTTAAGAACAACTTGGGATAGGATTGAAGGATTTACAAATATGACACAATAGGAGAAGGAAGGAGGCACTAGAGCCTATCCCCCCTTAGTGACAACTTCCTGAACTCCAAGCATATATCGAAGTTTAGTGAACTTCGCCTCTGTGAGAGCCTTTGTGAAGATGTCTGCAACCTGATCATCTGTGGGACAATATTGCACTTCAAGAACATGGTCATGAATGAGCTTTCTGATGAAGTGCATGTGAAGTTCAATGTGTTTGCTACGCTGATGCTGGACTGGATCTTTGCATAGCTGAATGGCACTTTGATTATCACACCAAAGTGTGGTTGGATGCTGCTGCTCAAAGCCAAACTCTGATAGGATCTGACGAAGCCACAAGGCTTCCTTACTAGCTTCCACGGCACCACGATACTCTGCTTCTGCTGACGAAAGAGAAATGGCAGCCTGTTTCTTACAAGCCCATGTAATAGGTCCTGAACCAAGAGTGAAGACATAACCGGCAGTAGACTTCCGATCATCAAGGTCACCAGCCCAATCAGAATCAGTGAAACCAACTAACAGAGGAGCTGCTTTGGCACTGTAATGAATCCCAAACTGTACTGTACCTCGAACATAACGAAGTATTCTTTTAGCTGCTTTCCAATGACTTTCACGGGGGTTTTGCATAAAACGAGCAACAAGGCCAACAGCAAAGGAAAGATCAGGACGAGTATGGGTTAAATACAAGAGTTTTCCGACAAGTTGACGGTATAAGGTAGCATCAACTTCAGGAGAAGTACAAGAGACTGAAAGTTTGACTCCAGACTGAAAGGGAGAAGGGGCTGGCT
Source organism: Pinus tabuliformis (assembly GCA_031772625.1). NCBI lineage: Eukaryota > Viridiplantae > Streptophyta > Pinopsida > Pinales > Pinaceae > Pinus > Pinus tabuliformis. The sequence continues at coordinate 518,413,580 of CM062812.1, read as the reverse complement.
TACAGTCTTCCATGTGAAAATGACGAAGAATATCACAAGCATACTTGGACTGGGAAAGGAAAATACCCTCTTGGGATTGCAAGACTTAAAGACCGAGAAAATAGTGTAAGTGTCCTAAGTCTGTCATTTCAAATTTCTTTTTAAGGCTGGACTTCACATGGTTTATAAGGTTGGGATCACTACTAGTAAGAATAAGATCATCAACATAAAGAACAAGGATGATAAGAGAGTTGCCCACTTTCTTGGTGTAGACAGTATTGTCAGAATGACACCTAGAAAAGCCAAATTCTAAAAGAAAGCTATCCATTTTGGCATACCAAGCCCGAGGAGCTTGCTTGAGGCCATAAAGAGATTTCTTAAGTCGACAAACAAGGCTGGAGTCTGTTTGTATGAAGCCAATGGGTTGTTCCATATAGATTTCTTCCTGCAAGTCCCCATGCAAGAAGGCAGATTTAACATCCATCTGATGGACTTCCCATTTTAAAGAGGCAGCAAGGGAAAGAACAAGGCGGATAGAGTTCATTTTGGCAACAGGGGAGAAGGTTTCAGTGTAGTCAATGCCTTCAACCTGTGAAAAGCCCTTAGCAACGAGACGAGCTTTATGTTTGTCAACTTTCCCATCTGGTCCATACTTGGTTCTGTAAACCCATTTACATCTAACAAGTTTGCGTCCCTTTGGTAGAGGAACAAGATCCCATGTATCATTTGTCATCAATGAATGATATTCTTCATTCATAGCTGCTTCCCAATGTGGATGTCCTGAAGCTTCTGCAAAAGTGTCAGGATCATGATTTACTGGAGCTTGAGCCAGTAAAGAAGAGGCTCTTTCAAACTGAGAACGTGTACGTCGCTGATCTGTAGGATCACCGGCAAGATCACCTGCTGCATCCCGAGTAGCACGGACCCATCTTGGAAGTTGAGGATCCTGAGAAGTTGGGGGAGGATTATCATCCTCGCTTTCATCATCTGAAGAAGAAATGGTTTCAAAAGTAGAAGAGATAGGAAGAGGTGGCACATCCGCCGGACTAGGCTCGCAGGCCGATTTATTTTCATCAAATTTTACATCTCTTCTAATGATAACATTTTTGGACTTAAATGGAATAAGTCTATAACCTTTTACATCTTCAGAATATCCAACAAAAGTACATTTCTCACTCTTAGGTTCTAAAGCTTTATGCTTTTCATCTGGAATATGGGCCCATGCTTCACTTCCAAACACACGAAAGTGACTTACATCTGGTTTAATGGAACTCCAAGCTTCTTCTGGAGTGATATTCTCTAGAACCTTAGTAGGAGTGCGATTGATTATATAATTTGCACAATTAATTGCTTCGGCCCAAAAACTAAGACTGAGTCCTTTAGATTGCAGCATACAATTAGCCATTTCCTTTAAGGTGCGATTTTTCCTTTCAGCTACACCATTTTGTTGTGGAGTGTATGGAACAGTATGTTGCATTTGGATTCCATTTTCGGTGCAAAAGTTGATGAATGTGTTTTTAACATATTCTCCACCATTATCAGTTCTTAGCTTAAGAATTTGATGTCCAGATTGTTTTTCAACAAAGGCTTTGAAGGCCAAAAAAGTGTTAAATACTTCGCTCTTGAGTTTTAAGAAGTATACCCAAGTGCGTCTGGAGAAATCATCAATGAAAGTTAAGAAGTACTTGCAGCCAGAGAATGAACCAACAGGAAGAGGACCACATAAATCACTGTGCACAAGCTGTAAAGGGGCTGAGGCGTGCCAAGAGGCACGTTTGTCAAAACTGTCCCGATGATGTTTTCCGAGTACACATCCGGAACAAACACCATCTCTGCAAGATACCATAGGAAGACCTGTCACCATATTTTCTTTACATAGATGCTGAAGGGAGCGATAGTTTAAGTGACCAAATCGCTCATGCCAAAGTTTGCTCACTTCATCATTATGAGCAACAAATACTGAGGGAAGATTTGATGACCCAAAGTTGTGAAACTTATACAACCTTTTGGAATCATCAGCAAGACCAGTAGCTAGAATCTGTTTAGGATCTTTTAGATCCTTGATTACAACATCATGAGGTGAAAATTCAACAATTTTACCTTCACCTGAATGAGTTATCTGATAGACAGATAGAAGGTTGCAGGATAAGGTTGGAACACATAATACATCATTAAACTGACCATTGTCTAGATGAACAGTTCCAGTCCCTACAACATTAAGAGATCTATCATCACCAATATATATATTTTTGGTGTTACAATCATTTAAAGAAGAAAACATGGCTTGGTTTTTGGCCATGTGACAAGAGGCTCCAGAATCAATGAGCCACTCATGAGAATGAGAAGAAGAAGAAGATACATTTAATGCATAACCAGACTGAGATGATTGACAATGACATGCAGAAAGTGCCATTCCGGAAGTTGAAGTTGAAGTAGGCTCCACATGGATGTTATGTTTCTTCATTGCGGCTTCCAAGGCTTCCATCTTCTTAAAGCATTTAGATTCTAAGTGGCCGTCTCAATTACAAAAGTTACAATGTCTATCAGTCTTCTTCCATTTGTTTTTATTGGTCTTATCATTTTGCTGAAATGATCTTTCATTTTGAGGCTGAGATGGTTTAGGACCATTCTTTTGAGGATATGACTTCTTAGGATTCTTTGAATTTGGTTGCTGCTGGGCGGCTAACGCTTTCGTGGAAGAGTTTCCAAGATTAAGAAGACCAAGGTGTAAGAGTTTTTCTTGTTCTCTTATTAAGGAATCACAAAAGGAGTCAAAGGAAGGGGCCTTGTAGTCTTGTCCTTGACAAATGAAAGCTTCCCTTGTAGAATGGAAAGTGGAAACAAATACAGAGTAGGCTGGTCCCAACTTAGTAAGGATGGAATAAATAAGGTTACCATCTTCTTTCTTAACTTTAACACCTTCCAAGAGATATCTAAGGGTCTTGAATTTGGACAAGAAATCTTCAATGCAAGAAAAATTATTAGGATCCAAAGTAAGCAGCTCATTTTCAAGTTGATGGGCTCTAATTTCATTTTTAATCCCAAAAACTTTAGCAAGTTTTTCTAATGCTTCATGAGGAGTCTCAAGTTCTGCAATGTGGAATCTAAGATCAGGAGAAATAGACATCCCTATCAAACCACGTGCTTGATCTTGTCTATTTTCCCATTTTGCCGCCTTGTCTTCATCTTTTGGTTTCTTCTCTTGGTCTGTGGCTATTCTAAAGAGACCTTTACTTCTAAGTAAATCTTTGATGTAGGCTACCCATTGGAAGTAGTTAGTGCTGTCAAGAATGACTTGGCATGGAGTTTCCATTTTTTTTTAAAAACTGAAGCTGAAGATGCTGAAAGTAAGTGTTCCAATGGATAGATCTCGAAAAAATAGGCGGTTTTAAAAAAAACGGCTCTGAAAAAGGCTTCCGGATGAAGAAGTTATGGCTTTTTGAAAAAAAAAAAAATTGTTGACGTTGCCGGCAAAGTGCGCGAATGTGCGGGAAAAAAAAAATCCGCCCCCACAAAATGGAGACTTGAACCCAAGACCTCTACTCTCTTAAAATAGCTTTGAACCAATTGATCTATACAAAAAATTTGAGAGAGAGAGAGAGAGAGAGAGAGAGGGGGGGGGGCCTTGGTTTGCGTGCTTGCCTTGAAAAAGCTCTTTTTCCCTACAAAACACAAAACACAAAACCCAACACGAATATGCAAAGAAAAACGAACCTTGCGGCTCGAAGTTAGCTTTAGCCAAAAAACTAGAAATTTTAAAAAACAATCTCAAAGTTAGCTTTAGCCGAAATACTAAATATTTTTCTCAATGTTTCTGATTTTCCGAGATCACACTAAGGTGCAGGGAAAAGAGCATACGCATGAGAAAAATCCTTCCTTTCTGTTTCTGATTTGCCCAGATCGCACAGAGTCGCAGGGCAAAGAGCATACGCAGAAATGAAAGGTATAGATCCGGTTAAAAAAAAAAGGCTAAATAAACTGAGACCGAAATAAGCAGAGAGAAAATAACAGTAAACTGCAAAAAAACACTGTATACCTCCCGATCTGAAAAATGACGCAGCTAGGGCTACCGGAAACCTTTTCGCGTGAAACGAAAGGGGTTCCTCACTGGAACAGATGCTCCGAACGCAACAGAGCAGTCCTCTCGGCCCGAAAGCAGTCAGAAACAGCAGATCTAGGAAACGACAACCGCATGCAGTTCTACCGGCTTCAGATTTGGATCACCAACGGACGCGGCCCTCAAATAGCTCTGATACCATGTAGGAATTTACAGGGTAAGTTCCTCAGAAAGAATACCAAAAGGACACCGCTCACAACCAGATCTCAAATCAATACACCAGTATTTTTGACGTGGTTAAAACCCTCAAAGTGCAAGGAGGGAAACAGTCCACGGCCTTGAACGTTGGTACTACAGGCAATTTATTAATCAAAGAATGAAAATTTACATAAGCTTCTCTCATGCACGGATTACCCGAACAATGACCCTCCATGCGCTTTAAATAGAACTCATGGACCAATCGGGTGTCAAGCCACGGATCAAGTGTCGGTAATACCGAGGTGAGAGTGAACCGTCGGATCACTACATATCGTGACCGTCGGATTGTAAGTTACAAAATGTACAACGGTAAAGAAACACACTTTACCTAACTCTAACCTAACTCTATACTAGACCAAGTTGAACTTAACTATATCCTATGTGTCGGAATATCCTAACAGATCTAACAAGTCTGCTTGAGAAAATATATAGAGATTTGCAGGTACGCTAGCCCTTGGGCTCCAAGTTCACAGACTTTGGGGAAGAACCTCCCTTGTTTGGTCTCTAGGAATTTTTATATGGTGTTTCTACTTCGCTAAAGGGTGTGGCCAATATTCTAACTTTCAAAAAATACATTGACCCATCGCCATTATTTAGAATTTATTTCCAAAAAATATTTCATTTACAAGCATTGCATATTTGTAAATATTGTGTAAATATTTTGTAGAATATTTTTTTGTAAAATATTTCTAACCCTTGTTTTGGAGTAGCTGGGGTTTTGGGATTTATTTTAAATTTTGCATATATTGGGGTTTTGGGAAAAAAATTATTTCATTGGTGCAGGTGAGTTTTCAAGCCATATCGATTTTGAGAGGGTTTCTAGCCTCATTGAAGGAAAGCGTTGGGGTTTTGAGGTGGATCTAGGCATAGGAAGGAAAGATCCACCCTCTAGCTTCCCTCCAAGCTCAACGCTCAAGCCAAAGAAGAAGTCGCTATCCCTCAAGGAAGTTTTTCGTGGCATTTAGTGGCATTTTTGAAGATTTGAAGAAATTTTCAATTTTTTACAAGGGTTCGAATTATTTTTTAGCCCTTTTAGGTCTATTGTTAGCCCTCCTTGTCATAGCCTTGGCCTTTTTTCCTTGTCTTGGTGAGCCGTTGGCATATTTAGGCCTTGAAACCCTAGCCATGGCCCTCATTACCGTAGTCGTCGGCTTTTAGGAATGCCTTCTAGGCTTGGTCACAAGCTCTCTAGGGCCTTATCCCTCCTCCTCTGTCCCTTTTCTCCTCTCTGTGACCCTCCTCTTGTCGCTGACTCTTTCTCCCTTTGTCGCGGGCCTTGAAGCCCGAAGCCCTTCTCCCCTCCTCATAAACCCTTTTACTCCTTGCGACAGCCTCTAGGAGGCTTGTCGTAGGCATTACAAGCCTTTTGGGGTCTCTTTTGCCCTAGCATTGGCCTATTAGGCCTTCGCTGCTATTAGCATCAAGTTTACACCTTCATTTCAAGTCAATGATGTCAGTCTATCTTTTTGCAAGTCATAAATCATGTAAAGGGGGGTGTTGTATTCATTATAAGGTTTGCTAAGCCTAGGGAAATGTGTCATTAAAACTCTTTTACCTAACCCTAAGTCTATGCAAAATTTCGCTTAGTGATTTGACCTATAGAAAAAAATCAGGTGGTGCTACGAAATGTTTTCGTAGCGCTTTTCGAAAAAATTCAAAACTTGATTTTTGACCCAATAAGTCGTCCTTTTTGAGCGCTCAAGTGGTGGTTTGTGAAATAATGGTCCTCCTCCTGCATGATGTGACATTTGCCAGAATTTTTGAGCCCATTTGAGTCATTTTAAATCAAACCCTAGTTTGCCCTGTTTTGCTTAAAAATGGTTTTTCCAACAAACCCAGTTTTGTTGTTTTCTAATGCAAAAAGGGTGCTAGTTGTCTTGCAGTCCTTTGTTAGGGTTTTTCAAGGTCAGTGAAGGTGTTGCAGGTCTTGGAGCTTGGAAAAATGGGTCGGTTTGGCCATGTGAAGAGGTTCGAACTTGATGGCATGTACTTCGAAGTGTACCTTAAAATGCTTGATCTTTTCAGAAGTGCAGGTTGGGAGCTGGTCTTTCAACATTTTAACGGGTACAACCTCAGCTGGTGCCATGATTTTGTCTTCTCTTTTGATGGAAATACAACGAGAATCTGCACATTACAGTTACTTGTCACAGAAGACTTGAGTGTTGAAGCAATGGGTTTGCAAACAGAAGGTGAAAGGTGGCTCAAGAAGCAGAGGTTGCTGAATGTGGATTTAAATTTCTTTCAGCAAGAAGACTGCCAAAATGAATACTAGGATGCAGGGGTCCTCCAAAGCAAACTGAAACCTCAATGGGCTGCTAAACTTAGAATTGTTCAACTTTTCTTCACTTGTGAAGGTAGGTATTCCAATGCTTACCTATATCACATGAGGTTTCTTTGTAACTTAGCTAGTCTTACGAAAATGAATTTGCCATACTTCCTACATCAAAATTTGTTGAAAATGTGCACTAAGGCAAGGAAGAGAGTTGAATTACAAGCTCATGATATTTGTCATCACAGTCTCATTAAGATTTTATATACCCATGACTTGAATAAGCAAGTGGAACAATTAAGGCAAATGAGGCAAAGGAACCCAAACCCACCTGTACCTAGAAGATCAAGAAGAGGCCAAAAAAGAGTTCCTTCTGAAGTTGTAGCCCAGGAAACCAAAATAGAATCTAACCAACCCCAAGTTGAAAAACATGAGGAGGTCCCTGTGAAGATGCCAGAGGTTCAGGTCTATGAAGAAAGGACTAGAAGCCAAAAACACCAACAGAGAATTATGATAGAGGAAGAAACAAAACAGGAAATCTCAAAGAGCAAAAAGGGTAAACAAAAAGTTGAAACAGAGGATGAGGAAGCCGAGATAGAGGTTAGGGTTCAGGGAAAAAGACCTCACACTCGGCCTACTAACAAACTGAGGTTGAATTTCAAGGCTAGAATGAATCCTAAGTACAAAGAAACAATCATCATCCTTGATGAAGAAGAAAAAACAGAGCAGACTACAAAGAGTAGAAAAAGACAGAGAAAAATAGAGTATGCTGAGAAGAACAAAGGTAAAACCCTAAAAACTGATAAAATCCCACAAAAGCTAACCAGAAGGGTGACAAGGAGTCAAGATAAGTTGGACATCCTTGCTCAAGTTGCAGAGGACATAGGGAAGTGATCAGTTGACTCCAGGGGCAGAGTATAGTATAAACCCTAATTTTTGTTACAATAAACCCTAATTTTGTTGCACCAAAGTTCAAACCCTAATAGATATTTAACATTTTGGTTTACCCATGGTTAATCATCAAGCAGTAATTATTTTGAGTATATTGTGGTAAGATATCAGATATTTTTGTGGCATAAGGAGTACAAGTCAACATGAGGAAAGCAAGCAGCAAAGAAGGAAGACAGTTACACAGTTTTGGCATCATTTCCAGGTTCATGCATCAGTTGGCTACAAGGAGGGAATATGAGTTTAGCTTCAAAGATCAAGCCTGTAAAGCAGCAGATCGTTCCATATCCTATCTTGCAGCAGATAGCTCGTTATTCTTCGAAGATACTAGTAGCAGGAGCATATAGCAGCCTTGTACTATGTTTTGACTAGGGATTATGTACCAGATTAGTGATCTGAATAGCTCAAAGGATAGGGTTTCTGTGATTTTTGTCAATTAAACTCTCAAAGATTATGTAAATATTTTGTAATTATTGCTACCATACTTCAAGGAGCTGAAATCTATTGTATTTTCTATATATTTCATCAAGAATATGAAGAAAGGGTTGGATTTTCTGAAAAACATAGTCACTGTCTGTGTGTGTTTGAATGCTTTTATTTCATTTGCCAAGATCAATAGATTCTAACCAGTGATATAAAGATCCATGAGATAGTTGGTTTTAGTATGTATCTCTGTGTTTTTTCAATTTCTCCTTTAATAATCTCATGAATGCATTCCTTCTGAATGTTTGGAAAAGATAAATTAATTCAGAATTCATCTCTGTTTTGATGCTCTAAGTTAAGATTTTCAAAGGTTCCCATTTTGATCTTCTAAAGCCACCTTAGGATTCATTGTGCATGCCCTATAGTGGTGGACTGTTCTTTTTCTTCATCTATCTGCAACAAATGGCAAAGGTCTCAGATCTGCTATCCACCTTACCTTTATCAATCCTGATTAGACAGCCAGTTATCGTGGTAAACCTATCTAAACCTAGCTAGTTGACTCCAGCACCCAATGAACTATTGATTTCAGGCCCAACCAAACCCTACATCAACACAACCTATCTAAAGATGTAGCCATAGTGTAAAGCTCAGAGAGAGCCCTCTCTGGATTAAAGAGGCTAGCCTTGAATCTACAAGTTGGAGTGAAAAGGTTACCTTGGGAAATTTATCCTACATCCAAGAGAAAACTTTCTAAGTGGTAACAACTGCCCCAGCCACAGGCCTATTAGGCTTTGCTGCTCCCTCTCTAGCCTTAACACTAGCCTTTCCAGGCCTAGCGTTGCCCTCTCCTAGCCTCTTGGTCTCATTTCGGTCATTGATTATCATTGAGTTCTTTGCCTCTAAAGCTGTGTGGTTGCAGCAATATTCAAGTGAATTTTGAGCTAACAATTGTGGTTATAGGAGGTCATCTCATTGAAAGAAATTCTGGGCAAGAAGACTAGTCATTTCCAAGGCTCAAAGGCCTCTTGGTTTGCCTTCTCAAACCCTCTCTTTCATCACTGTTTTACTTTCAACCTCTAATCATTTTGATAACAGTGGCAAAAATCTCATTTAAGTGGCATTAAATCACCTAACAAGTCACCTAAACCAGTTATTGGTCATTGCATAAATTGAGTAATAATTGTTTCTTGTTTCATAAATTTTGGTGACTGTCATACTGTTTGGAGAAGCATCATAAGCTCTGATCATAACAGTGATATTGGCATTTAAAAAGATCCTAAGTTCTTTAAGAATCTTTTGTTGGAAAAGTGGTTTTAGTTGAGCTGCCTCATTTGCATTTTTGCACTCATATGCACCTCATTTTTACATCCAACGTGCTCTAATTGTATTTAACTTACTACTATCAAAAATTTGAGTATAATTGCATAAAGGTTCCTAACACTATTGACAAGCGTAGTTCAATGTGAAAATGTTAATTTTAGGCAACAATGGTATGTTCTATGCTTCATAGCAATTTTACTTCAATTTCTTTATTAGCCCAATATCAATATCCAATTTAGCAATCACATCAACATGATAGTAAAATGCACATAGAACATAAACATAAACAGTAGAAGACAAGCCAAGACAAGAGGACACAAGATGAGGCACCAGCCAAGGACAAACCCCAATGTGGGGAAACCCTTGATCAAATGTTCTTTTAGTCTTCAATAGTTCAGCAGAGAAAGATAGTACAATTTACAAATTCTGACCATTTATAACAGCAGCAAAAGAGCACTAAACAAAAAAGTCAACGCTGGTCAACAGGGCAGATTTGACCCTCAAAGATTCGGTCAACCTCAGTCAACTTTGGCCTCCAAACAGCGATATGAAACAGCCTTCAAAACAGCCGAATTCTGCCCAATCAAAGTCTGGTCAAACAGTCAACCTGCGGTCAGCCCTAACCACAGTCTACCCTGGTCAAACAGTCAACGAATTGCCTCGATTTCTTTGCCCAAAAATGTGGCCTGCCCAATCAAAGACAACCCTCACAAAAATGCAGTCAAACAGGTCAACTCAGCCAAAACAGCGTTCTGGAAATTCGGTCAAACTTGGTCAATGCTGAAACAAAGAATTGCCCTTCCTTTCCTTCACACGTATGGAGAGAGATGTAGCCCAGAAATCCATACCCAATCAAATAAGGAGAGAGAGACGTGTGTAGAGATGAGTGTATCCAAATGAGGATAAGGCATCATTTATTTATAGGCAAACGTTGAGGATGAATAGATGTGATTGTTGGGCTTCTAAGCCTACATGAGTTTGTTGGCCGACCTTGACAATTTGTCCATAATCAAAATAGCTTCATAACTTCATTTGTACATGTCAGAATCGGAGGATCTTTAGATCAATCCTACACCTCTCGGAGAGAGAAATCCAAGAAAAATATCAATTGTCATAAATAAGATGACCCATGTGGAGTTTGGCCCTAGTTGCCAATTTTAACACTCCCTCTCAACTAGGGAGAACTCCATCTGCCAATCTGTACTATCTCTGTCGTTAATACACTGCTCTGCTCTGCTGAACTATGAAGAAGAAGAAGTGATCGAGAATGTATCATACCATTCTCTACTGACCTGAAGTCAGTCCCAATCAAAAGAGAGTGTCTCATACCACTCTTACTGACCCGAAGTCAGTGCCAATTGATCCTAGATCAATATTGGATATCCTAGCATATGGAGTATGGTAGTACACAATGCATCCATTAGTAGTACTATGGTCCCTATCCTCATTTCCCTACTCATTGGCCAGATGAGAGGTACTTCCCATGAGTCCCAGACTGCATGGGTAGGATGTCTCAGCAAGAGAAGGATGAACCACTCATCCTGCCTACATGTCGCCAAGGGGTATCGCAGGGCAAGGCTGAACCACCCACCCTATACACAACAAACCACTAGGGGATGGCTGAACCACCCACCCTAAACACAACATGTTAGTCAAGGTTGTCATTGATGTCAATATGGAATTGGCTGAGATGGAAAATATTCATGATATGCCTAATGAATATCATGAAACCCTAGAATGAGATGATAAGGTTGAAGACAATAGATGCCTAGTTCCATATGATGATTTCGTAACTCTTGTTTGATAAGTATGTCATCAAAATTAATATGTCAAGTCACTAATGAAGAAGTCTTAAGAAGTGCCAAGTGCCAGGTATTTAGAAGCCCTTAATGACATATGAAGGACTACATTTGATGATGTCATATTCTTGATAAATGACCACAATTGATGATGGCACTTGATGAGATCTTGATAACATGGGTGGAGATCATTTGATGGTTGGAAGATTATTTTGGAGTTCTCCTAATGATGTTGCATTATGACTGCACTAGTATATGATGACATTTTTCATGCGTCATGCTACATGGATGTTGCACTCCTACATAATGAATCTATGATCCTATGATCACATTGATAACAATGAAGAAGCCAAAGAATGAAGAAGCCACGCTGTCCCAAACATTCCTCATGTTGTCCCAAACTTTGTATGAAAAAAATTTAAGTACAGTCACAAAGAAAAAATATTTTGGACACCCTGGAGGCATCCTTTCAAAATGGATCCTAGACCATATTAAAGAGGATTTTTTCTTCTTTCTAACGAGCCTTTATTTGCCCCGAAACTCCCAATAGTTTGTGAGATATTGAATTTTTCAGTTAAGGAAATTCTTCCTAGCAGTGAGCCGACCTACACTCAGTCATACAAGTCGGCCTCACTTCAAATAGACATGTGCCTTCAATTATAAACGAAATCCCTATAAATAGACGTCTAAACACTTCATTTTGATAAGTAAATTCAGGCAAGAATTCAGAGATACAAAGTATAGAAGAAGATAAAAGGTCGAGGAGAACGAGGAGGTTATTGTTTAGGACAAAAAAAAAGGATAATTATGTTTGGGCATAAAATCTTAGTTGAAGTTGTCGTAGTTGTCGTAGTTGTCGTAGTTTCCATAGTTGAAGATGTCGTAGTTGCCGTACTTGTCGTGGTCGAAGCTGTCATAGTTGTCGTGGTCGAAGTTGTCATAGTTGTCATGGTCAAAGTGTTGAAGTCTTCTCTTGAGAACATAATAGGGAAGAGTTGGAGAACTTCGTGAAGTAGCATATTGAAGATTTGTGGAGATCATTGAATACCATTGCATTGAAGCCATCATGAGGTGACCTTGAAGAAGTTTTATTTGGGTAACATGAAGAGCAGTGGTGACACCTTCATGTGAAGAACAAGGTTGTCATTGATGATGTGACGTGTGTTGACCTCTACCGGTCAACTACCCATGCAGTACACCCCCTTTTTCTTTGCAAGAAAAGGGCAGCACCTGATCAACGTGTCCGTGCCATCCAGCAGTCATCAGCAGCTTGATCAATCTAATTGAAAACCCAGTCTGCATGTATTAATTGTAAATAATCTTAGCAGATATGAGTCGTGTATGTGAATTGCCTAGGTGGACCTAACTTTCTAGTGATAATCTACGTCCCGGAAGGTTTTTTGTCTCACCGATCCATGGATCGGCAGAGTTTTCCTTAAAACCTGACCCCAAAGCCGGGATGGATTTTGTCATTAGAACTTTAGGAGAATCCTAGTGTGTTGATCTGCTAGATTATAGTTGTGTCGCAAAACTAGGTGATTTGTGAGGGTCTATGTTGAATGGGTTTGTCCCCTTGAGATGTAAATTTGTAAAAGTCATCATGAAATGTGTCTTGAGGGTCGAGAAATGTTTTAAATCCCCTCATGAGTCCTAAGTCCTAGGTCCTAGGTGATGTTTCCGAAGGTTTAGTTCGATGATCCATCTTAAAATGAATTAAAAAATTAAAAAATGAATAAAAATAATAAAATAATAAAAATTTAAAATTTTAAAAAATAAAATAAAATAATATTTTAGGTGAATAAATCGACGGATGAGATCAAGAGATGTCTTGATCCTCATCAACGGTCGAGATCATTTCTACATGGATCATTCGAACTAGCCGTTGGGATCATTTCCTTTATATAGGGTCTTAGGTGGTCATTTCAGATTCATTGGATCTGTGAGTCTAAAACTGAAGAAGCTCTCTTGTAAATCTGTTTCTGGTTAATAAAAGAAGACTTTGGGGTCCATATCTTGCTGGTGTTACTCTCTTGGAATGCTAAAACATCATTGAAGGAAATTTTGTGGGCGTTCGGGGAAGTTCTCGGCTGAACCAGCCAACTCCCGCAAGCATTTTGTGTTGAGCCCAGTTGGATTTGATCCTGGGTCTATCATTCGGTTTATTTTTTATTTGCATGAGAGATTTTCTGAAGTTCTTCACTGTGAAAATCTGAGTTTTCTGATCTTCAAAATATTTCTGTGCCTATTGCTGAAATCTGGCTGTTAAGGGGCCAAATCTGTACATTAAATTAGCTGATCTAGGTTTTTTCAAATTTTTGTTTTATGCAGTTTTCATTAGGGTTTTGTTTTCGTGTACAGGATTTTCATCGAGATCAGGCTTTCAGGAGTTCGTGGCTGCCCAGATTATAGAAATCCTCTGCTTAAAATCGTGGCCATCTTTCACTGTTTTTTCTCCCCACCAATACTTGCGGGTCAATTGAAAAATAAGTCTCAGATTTATCAAGTGTCGGCTATTTACCCTTAGCTTTCAGTACGTCTCACGCAGTTTGATCTGAGATTGAAGGTTATGTGCTGGGTATCATTTCATTTAAGCTGTACTCATCTACCATCATGTTCAGAGAGCCACCAATGTGAAATCCTTGCGTAGGAGGTTCGGAAAAGATTTAATTACTTGCTATTTTCACCATCGGGATCTTCTTGCGTGTGGCTATCGTTGGAAATCGTGTGCACGCCCGCAAAGCTTTAGATTTTTTTTTATCGCTGTCATGACAGATACGGGCTTTGTATTCATATTTTCCGGCACCATCGCACCTGTACACGTCCCTCAGCCTGCAAATAAAGAGTCGATCCCTTCTCCCTCAGCGAGCGCATCTCCTCAGGCGTCCTCATTTTGATCCGCAGTCACACAAATCAAGCCGACATTCTCTTAAGCAATCCTATCCGCCATCAGTCGAAGCTGCCAAATACGTTGAGGGGAAAACGTATCTACTCCTGCGGCTACGTCTTCCACCTGTCCGACAAAAGGAAAAATACATACATCGCTGGAGCAAACAAGGTAACGTTTCACGGGCTTCAGGTAAGTGTTTGGCAGAGCAGATCGTTTGTTTTCAAGCTTCTGCAAGCAGTCTATGCGTGGCTGCTCCATTGGAAATCACCTGCAAACCCTGCAAAAAACGATTTTGAACTCTTTCTGCCACCGAAAAACAAAGACAGGTAAACTTCCAAGCAGCGTAAGTCGAAATCGTTTTCCTTTTATGAATCCGTGAGTCGAATTTTCATTTGCGATTTCGTTTGGATAACCCGTGCGTTCAATAGTTTACCAGGTTTAAACTTGACGTAGGTTTATTATTTTGATTTATATTAGGTTCGTTTTTATTTACTTCAGATTTTTTTTGTATTTTAAATATAAAATAAAAATGGGTAAGTTAACGTAGTTTAATTTAGATTTAACGTAGTTTAATTTAGATTTTTTTTTTGGATTTAAGTTTAGGGTCAGACATAGGTTATCTTTAGGTTTTAGATTTAGATTTAATGTTTATATTTTACTTTTAAAAAAAAAAAAAAATATTTAGTTTTATTAGCTTTTGAAAGTTTTGATTTTAGTTTTAATATTTTTTGAAACTTTTGTAATTTTGGTTTGCATTTAGAGTAGATTTTTATTTTTTTTATTTTTTAGATTTTGTTATAAAAAATAAAAAAAATAAAAAAAGATTTTGGTTTAGTTTAAATTTTTATTTATAGTTTAGTTTTAGATTAACTTTTAGATTTTTTATTTTTAGATTTTATTTAAAAAAAAAAAAAAAAAAATTTAAAAATTTCGTGGAAAATTTATTTTTGCCAGATTCAGTTGTTTTCATGTTATATCTTTCATGCTGAATTTTCGAGTCGAGATGCGAAATTGATCTCTGGTTAATGGTTTATGATTCGTGGTGGTTTAAAGCATTTATTTCTTCAAAATTTTCAGTTGCCGGATATCGTTTTGGTCATGTGATTTAGCTGATGACAAATGATTGTTGTTAACGGTTTATGTTTTTGTATCATTTAACAAGTAATCATTGTAATAATTATCTCTTAAGGCACTAGTCTGCTAAATTAATCAAATCCATCAAGTGCTTTTTTATATCGTATCTCGTGTCTCCCAACCAACTGGTCGACAGTTGGTCTCATCATCTCACAGGGACTACCCCCCTTAGCCGCGGGAGACAGGCTTAAACGGAGGGATCGGGGATCAGAGTGACAGCCCCCGGTCTGAGCGTTGTCGTGCCAATCTGCGCGACAACATTTTTTGGCGCCGTTGCCGGGGACACTTTGTTCTCGGTGTTTCAACGACAATTATCCTTCTCTTTTCTTATCTTTTCATCTGGCCCGGCAACGACAACATTTTTTGGCGCCGTTGCCAGGGATAGAGTTTTTCTGTCCTTGGTTTTTCAACATCTTTTCATCATTCATCGTTCATCTGTCTATCATTCGTTTGAGCCGGCAACGCCAACATTTTTTGGCGCCGTTGCCGGGGACAGAGTTTTTCTGTTCCTGGAGTTTCATCGACATTAATCTTCTCATCTTTCTCATCTCTCATTTGAGCTGGCAGATTCAGCATTTGGGGTTATAATTTGGATCTTTCATTGCCTTATCAGTGTCTCTTCGGTGTGTTTCTTGTTTGGGTGGCGACTCCACTTTCTCATTCTTCCCAGACAAGAAGCTTTCCTCATATCTGCTTGTGGTTACTTTTTGGATCCTAGAATCAGATTCATTGTTCAAGTGGCGACTCCACTGTTTTCATCTCTTGATTTTCTTGAGCAGATATCTAGTTCTATCATCCATCTGATCCCTTATTGTTCATCATGGATTATTCATTTAAACCATGTCGTTTTACTCACCGTCTCCATGATTTTCCGGAGGAGGCCATTCCTGAATTACCTATTTTTTCAGATGGTGATCCAATCGCTGCTAAAAGGCATCTAGACTTGTTTATTCGCATCATGATCATATATTGCAGACCCCCTCAGTTTAATCATGATGATATCAAAATGCGTCTATTCGTCCTTTCTTTAGAAGATGATGCTTTGAATTGGTTTAACAATTTTCCTAAGGATTCTTTCACTTCTTTGAAAGACATTATCAATGCTTTTGAAGATAAATATGGTTATCCAAACAACTTGCCTTCTGCCTCTAAAATTGTGCAACAGAATGAAAGTAATTTGATAAGCGGTCCAGCTGAAAGATCCCAAGACGATTCATCATGTCAGAATGTGTCATCCACCGGAAATATTGCAGATCAAGTTCATGATAGTGAAAAATCAGGGACAAATGACAATGAAAGGGAAGAGCAAAAACAAATTTTACGAGATCTAATGATGCTGGTAAGAAATATGGAAATCAATCAAACTAATTATGTCAATGATGTGAAAACTTTATGCACCCACCTGGAAAAACGTAATAGGGAGATTGAGGTCACGCAAAATCAGCATGCTAAAGAAATTGAGGCCATGAAAACTAAATATGAAACAAAAATTGGAAACATGCATAGCAAGATGTCAGTCTTAGAGGAAAATATGGTGACCATGAAAGCTGATCATGATAGGGAAATTGACTCTATGCAAAACAATTTATTAATTATGGAAGAGGAAATGACTATCATGACGTTCAATCATAACAATCAGTTGGCTGACATGCAAGCGAATCATGAAGAAGAAATAAATTTCATGCAACATTGCTTGATGGACATAAAAGAAAAGAATGATAAAGTAATAAAACATATGCAAGAACACCATGCCAGACAAATCAGCGCTATAAAGGTTGAACACTCTAGTCAAATGGATGCCATTAAAATGCAGGTTCAAAATTTTCAAAAATGGTCAGATGATAAGAGAAACCAGGAAGCATCAATAGATCAGGAGCCTTCTCATTTGTTGCAACAAGCTCCATCTTATTATGAGGAGGTCATTAGTTCAATTGAAAGATGGTTAATTGAAGGTGATCCGGATAGACTTAAAAATGATAAAGATCAGATGCAAGATGAAGAAAGATATAGCACGCATATCTTACATACTTCATCTGATAGTTTTGAAACAGAAAGTTCTATGTCATCAGTCATACAACCAGCCAGAAAGAAAAAACGTAAGAGAAAGAAAATAAGAAGAAGATTTGATGCATCAGACGGCCGTGAGCAGCTTGATTTTCGGATAGGAAAGAGTCCTACCATATGCAAAATTGGACATGGCACATCCGACAAGCAGCCGACAGATTTTCCTGAGAGCAGGCAAATGCTCAGTATGCACTATATTGAACACATCTGATGCCGTAGGGCATCCTTTGTATCGTATTTCTAACCTTACTCCTTGTTTTTTCCGCATTTTCGTTTCTTCTTTAGATAGTCAATAAATGAAGAGCTTTTATCTTTATTGTGCTTAATGTATATGATGATTTTGGATGGACGCTACTTATTTTTGTGTTGTATGGATGCAGATTCTGGATTCTCACATTCCTGCAAGCAGCAACGTGTCCCCAAGTAGAGCCAGATGTTGACCTCTACCGGTCAACTACCCATGCAGTACACCCCCTTTTTCTTTGCAAGAAAAGGGCAGCACCTGATCAACGTGTTCGTGCCATCCAGCAGTTATCAGCAGCTTGATCAATCTAATTGAAAACCCAGTCTGCATGTATTAATTGTAAATAATCTTAGTAGATATGAGTCGTGTATGTGAATTGCCTAGGTGGACCTAACTTTCTAGTGGTAATCTACGTCCCGGAAGGTTTTTTGTCTCACCGATCCATGGATCGGCAGAGTTTTCCTTCAAACCTGACCCCAAAGCCGGGATGGATTTTGTCATTAGAACTTTAGGAGAATCCTAGTGTGTTGATCTGCTAGATTATAGTTGTGTCGCAAAACTGGGTGATTTGTGAGGGTCTATGTTGAATGGGTTTGTCCCCTTGAGATGTAAATTTGTAAAAGTCATCATGAAATGTGTCTTGAGGGTCGAGAAATGTTTTAAATCCCCTCATGAGTCCTAAGTCCTAAGTCCTAGGTGATGTTTCCGAAGGTTTAGTTCGATGATCCATTTTAAAATGAATTAAAAAATTAAAAAATGAATAAAAATAATAAAATAATAAAAATTTAAAAAAATGAAATAAATAAAAAATAATAAAAAATTTTAAAAATGAAATAAATAAAAAATAAAAATAAAAAATTTAAAAAATAAAATAAAATAATATTTTAGGTGAATAAATCGACGGATGAGATCAAGAGATGTCTTGATCCTCATCAACGGTCGAGATCATTTCTACATGGATCATTCGAACTAGCCGTTGGGATCATTTCCTTTATATAGGGTCTTAGGTGGTCATTTCAGATTCATTGGATCTGTGAGTCTAAGACTGAATAAGCTCTCTTGTAAATCTGTTTCTGGTTAATAAAAGAAGACTTTGGGGTCCATATCTTGCTGGTGTTACTCTCTTGGAATGCTAAAACATCATTGAAGGAAATTTTGTGGGCGTTCGGGGAAGTTCTCGGCTGAACCAGCCAACTCCCGCAAGCATTTTGTGTTGAGCCCAGTTGGATTAGATCCTGGGTCTATCATTCGGTTTATTTTTTATTTGCATGAGAGATTTTCTGAAGTTCTTCACAGTGAAAATCTGAGTTTTCTGATCTTCAAAATATTTCTGTGCCTATTGCTGAAATCTGGTTGTTAAGGGGCCAAATCTGTACATTAAATTAGCTGATCTAGGTTTTTTCAAATTTTTGTTTTATGTAGTTTTCATTAGGGTTTTGTTTTCGTGTACAGGATTTTCATCGAGATCAGATTTTCAGGAGTTCGTGGCTGCCCAGATTATAGAAATCCTCTGCTTAAAATCGTGGCCATCTTTCACTGTTTTTTCTCCCCACCAATACTTGCGGGTCAGTTGAAAAATAAGTCTCAGATTTATCAAGTGTCGGCTATTTACCCTTAGCTTTCAGTACGTCTCACGCAGTTTGATCTGAGATTGAAGGTTATGTGCTGGGTATCATTTCATTTAAGCTGTACTCATCTACCATCATGTTCAGAGAGCCACCAATGTGAAATCCTTGCGTAGGAGGTTCGGAAAAGATTTAATTACTTGCTATTTTCACCATCGGGATCTTCTTGCGTGTGGCTATCGTTGGAAATCGTGTGCACGCCCGCAAAGCTTTAGATTTTTTTTTTATCGCTGTCATGACAGATACGGGCTTTGTATTCATATTTTCCGGCACCATCGCACCTGTACACGTCCCTCAGCCTGCAAATAAAGAGTCGATCCCTTCTCCCTCAGCGAGCGCATCTCCTCAGGCGTCCTCATTTTGATCCGCAGTCACACAAATCAAGCCGACATTCTCTTAAGCAATCCTATCCACCATCAGTCGAAGCTGCCAAATACGTTGAGGGGAAAACGTATCTACTCCTGCGGCTACATCTTCCACCTGTCAGACAAAAGGAAAAATACATACATCGCTGGAGCAAACAAGGTAACGTTTCACGGGCTTCAGGTAAGTGTTTGGCAGAGCAGATCGTTTGTTTTCAAGCTTCTGCAAGCAGTCTATGCGTGGCTGCTCCATTGGAAATCACCTGCAAACCCTGCAAAAAACGATTTTGAACTCTTTCTGCCGCCGACAAACAAAGACAGGTAAACTTCCAAGCAGCGTAAGTCGAAATCGTTTTCCTTTTATGAATGCGTGAGTCGAATTTTCATTTGCGATTTCGTTTGGATAACCCGTGCGTTCAACAGTTTACCAGGTTTAAACTTGACGTAGGTTTATTATTTTGATTTATATTAGGTTCGTTTTTATTTACTTCAGATTTTTTTTGTATTTTAAATATAAAATAAAAATGGGTAAGTTAACGTAGTTTAATTTAGATTTTTTTTTTGGATTTAAGTTTAGGGTCAGACATAGGTTATCTTTAGGTTTTAGATTTAGATTTAATGTTTATATTTTACTTTTAAAAAAAAAAAAAAAAAAAAATTAGTTTTATTAGCTTTTGAAAGTTTTGATTTTAGTTTTAATATTTTTTGAAACTTTTGTAATTTTGGTTTGCATTTAGAGTAGATTTTTATTTTTTTTATTTTTTAGATTTTGTTATAAAAAATAAAAAAATTAAAAAAGATTTTGGTTTAGTTTAAATTTTTATTTATAGTTTAGTTTTAGATTAACTTTTAGATTTTTTATTTTTAGATTTTATTTAAAAAAAAAAAAAAAAATTTAAAAAATTTCGTGGAAAATTTATTTTTGCCAGATTCAGTTGTTTTCATGTTATATCTTTCATGCTGAATTTTCAAGTCGAGATGCGAAATTGATATCTGGTTAATGGTTTATGATTCGTGGTGGTTTAAAGCATTTATTTCTTCAAAATTTTCAGTTGCCGGATATCGTTTTGGTCATGTGATTTAGCTGATGACAAATGATTGCTGTTAACGGTTTATGTTTCTGTATCATTTAACAAGTAATCATTGTAATAATTATCTCTTAAGGCACTGGTCTGCTAAATTAATCAAATCCATCAAGTGCTTTTTTATATCGTATCTCGTGTCTCCCAACCAACTGGTCGACAGTTGGTCTCATCATCTCACAGGGACTACCCCCCTTAGCCGCGGGAGACAGGCTTAAACGGAGGGATCGGGGATCAGAGTGACAGCCCCCGGTCTGAGCGTTGTCGTGCCAATCTGCGCGACAACAACGTGGAGACTAAGTGAAGGTGTAGTTGAATATTGATAGGGCTTGTTGAAGAAAACATTGGGAGCCGCGAAGTATAACCAAACATATCTTGATGAAGTAAAGCTAAGGGTTGGAGCCCAAGAGGTTGGAGCCTCGAAAAGACAAGGTTGGTGCCTTGGAGGATAGGGTTGGAGCCCTAGAGGATTGGCGTCCTCAAGAAACCAGGTCGGAGCTTGTACCAAAGAAGGGTTGGTGCCATAGGAGTTGGAGCCTCTAAACACAAGGTTGGTGCCTTGAGAAGATAGGGTCAGTGCCCTAGAGATTGGAGCCTCACAAAAGTCCAAGTTGGTGCTTAGCAAAAGGTTGGAACCTAGGAGATTAGATCGATGTCTTCATCTAGGGTTGGAGCCCCATATACATTGTACTTGATGTATTTTGAAAAATAAATTAATAAAATCATTTACTCTTATTGTTCATTTTGTGTTCTAAATATAAGTGATCTAACTAGTAAAAGTAACAATTGAAAAGAATTACTGATTCACCCCCCCCCCTCAGTATTTCCAATTGATCCCAGATCAATATTGGATATCTTGGCATATGGAGTATGGTAGTACACGATGCGTCCATCGGTAGTACTATGGTCCCTATCCTCATTTCCCTACTCATTGGCTAGATGAGAGGTACATCCCATGAGTCCTAGACTGCATGGGTAGGATGTCTCAGCAGGAGAAGGATGAACCACTCATCCTGCCTACATGTCGCCAAGGGGTATCGCAGGGGAAGGCTGAACCACCCACCCTATACGCAACAAACCACTAGGGGAAGGCTAAACCACTCACCCTATGGTTGCTCACCGCTCCAAGAAGTACCCCAAGCCCCCTCGAGCTCCTAGAGCTCAATGTCCATCTCATATAGGACCCTCATAAGAGGGTCTCTCCTCGAATGCAAGTAGTTCACGAAAGGCCAAGAATTTGACCTTCCCCAGGGGCTTTGTTAGAATATCGACAACTTGCTCATCGGTCCCAATGTGATGGATCCTTATTGCTCCTTGTTGTACCATGTCCCGGGTAAAGTGGTACCTGATATCTATATGTTTGGAGCGATCATGAAACACGGGATTCTCTAATAATCGGATCCCACTTTGGTTGTCACAGAGGATCACAGTGGTATCTAGCACATGTCCAAACAGCTCACTGAAGAGCTTCCTCAACCAAACAACTTCACAGGAGGCCATACTAGCAGCTATGTATTCGGCCTCGGCAATGCTCAAGGCAACTGATTTCTGCTTCTTGCTCATCCAAGATATCGAAGCAAAACCCAAAGAAAAACAGCATCCAAAAGTGCTCTTGCGATCCACCACACTGCCAGCCCAATCAGCATCAGAATAACCATGCAACCTCACATTTCCGACAATGTATCTCAGTCCATGAGTGATTGTGCCCCGAAGATATCTCAAAAGATTCTTGGCAGCAATCCAATGTATATGATGAGGCTCAACCATGTATTGGCTCAATGTGTTAACTGCAAAACATATGTCCGGACGGGTGTTCACCAAGAACGTCAGTGCTCCTATCAGTTGACGATACTCAGAAGCATTTTCCAATTCAGGTCCAGCAGCACTACCACATAACTTCTTAAAGTTAAGTTCCATCGGGGTAGTCACAGGGTTGTAGTCCACCATCCCAAATCTTTCCAATATCTTCACAACATATTTTCCTTGAGATAGGAAAATTTCACCTGGCTTTTTCCAGACCTCCAACCCTAGGAAGTAATGCATCAGTCCTAGGTCTTTCATATCAAATTCAGAAGCCAACTCCCTCTTACATCTATGAATGAGAGGGTTTGCACCTGTCAGAAATAGGTCGTCCACATAAAGTACCAAAATGAGAGGTTTATCATCTTCAACCTTAAAGTAAAGGTTCGGATCGGCTTCACTTCTAGTGAATCCCAGCTTCATCAGATAGCTATCGATCCTCTCATACCAAGCTTGGGGTGCTTGCTTCAATCCATAGACAACTTTTTTCAACCTGCATACATGAGATTCCCGGTCATGAACCTCAAACCCCACAAGTTGTTCCACATAGACTTCCTATTTGATCAAACCATGCAAGAAATAAGTTTTGACATCCATCTGATGTAGGTTCCATCCTTGCGAGGCAGGAAGCGCTATGATCGAGTGGATGGTGGTGTATCAGGCAACAGGTGCAAATATCTCATCGTGATCTACACCTTCCTTTTGAGAGAAGCCTCGAGCAACAAAGCGAGCCTTGAATTTTTCTGCACTTCCATCAGCTCCATGCTTGATTTTGTAGAGCCACTTAGAGGTGACAACCGATTTGTCCTGGGTTCTAGGAACCACATCCCAGACATCATTCTTCATAATTGACTCATATTTTTCATTCATAGCATCCTTCCATACTTGTTGTTTCACGGCTTCTTCGAATGATGAAGGCTCATTTTGAATGATAGTGCTCATGGCAGTCAAATATCTTTGATACCTATATGGCTTCTTGCTTTCACGAAAAGTCCCCCTTGGTGCAACGTGTCTCTCGACATCTTCGAGACTCTCCCTAAGCCATGAGGGTCTCCTTTTGGACGAGGAGGATCAACAGGATCCATAGGTTCATCAATATCAGGCATCGTTTCGTCCTCTTTTTCACCCTGATTTCTAGTGTCAGCTTCTTTGTCCTTCCTTAGGATAGGAAGGTTGTTGATCTTCCTGAGGGCCATATCTTCGTCGAAGGTGACATCATGACTTATCTCAACTTCCTTTTGACCAGCCACATAAATTCTATATCCCTTAGAATTTTCACTATAGCCCACAAAGATTCCTTTCTTCCCAGATGCACCCAATTTGCTTCTTTTCTCTTTTGCCACATGAAAGTATACGAGGCTTCCAAAAATTCTAAAATGAGAGACATCGGGTTTCTTACCAATGAAAATTTCTTCGGGAGTCTTGAAGTCCAATGCTTGATGAGGGCATCGGTTTTGAACATATAAGGCGGTATTTGCAGCTTCAGCCCATATAAACTTCGGAAGGACTTGATCATGAAGCATGGCATGAAGAACTTCTACAATAGAGCGATTCTTCCTTTCAGCCACAAAATTTTGCTCGAGAGTGTATGGCGTTGTAGTCTCCCTCTTAATGCCAACTTCTCTGCAATAATCTTGGAATTCATTGGATTCGTACTCGGTCCCATTATCAGTCCTCAATATCTTGATTTTCTTCTCGAATTGGTTTTCGATCAAGGCTTTGAAGTGTCGGAACCAGGTGAACACTTCATCCTTCTTCTTCAAGAAGTAGATCCAGGTCTTGCGAGAATAATCATTTGTAAAGGCGAGATAATATAAGTATCCTCCCAAAGAGATTATGAGCATCATACCAGATATGTTGGAGTGGATCAATTGCAATATATTTGTGGTCTTGCAACTACTTGAGGGAAATGGTCCCCTTGTAAGTTTTCCTTCAGCACATCCCGGACATACACCTTCATGCCCTACTTTGAACTCGGCATACCTGTCACCATCTGTCTCACATCGGGTAGGGACTTATAATGAAGATGCTCCAATGCCATAGTTTAGATTGTAGAGATGTGTCGCAAGACATGGCTCCTAATGGACTTCCTCCAACTTGATACAAAGTGTCAACCCTAAACCCAAGAGTAAAAGCGTCTTTAAAATTTCTTTTCCAAACACGTACCTTTCCATCGAAAAAAGCCACCTTAAATCCTTAGTCTTCCATTGCTGAAATGGACACCAGGTTCTTCTTGAGATCAGGTACATATAGTACTTCTTGCAATGAATAGTGTTACCTTGATTCAATTGAAGGGTAACATTCCTTACTCCCTTCACGGGATAGGTGGCATCGTCTCCAAGGATGATCTCCAAGTTTGTCTCCTTATCTATCAGATTAGAGAGGGCTTCCTTGTATCCGATGAAGTGCCTTGAGGCACCACTATCAATCAGCCAATTTCCCAAAGTGTCTGGAGGAGAGGCAGTTGACAGGGCCAATATAAGATAGTACTATTTTTGCTTACTGTTAACAACACTGGATTCTTCATACCTGGAGTTCCTTGATTTCTTGGAGGGTCGACCATTTCCTTGATGTCTCACTTTCCTTTTTCCCTTGCCAGTGGACCTGCCATTCCTTCGATCGTTGTTGTTGAAGTTGACCCTAGAATGATTGTGATCATCATCATGCGATGTGTCCCTTCTATTTGGACACTCCCTTGCATAGTGTTGATTTTTGGTAGCATCAGATGTGCTCTAACCTTGAAATTTGGAGGAGAGGCTAAGGCACATGAGATGTCCAAGACCTAGAAATCATTTTGAGAAATTCCACCCGGCTGAGGAGTTATTAAAATAATTAATATTTTTAATGGGTTCCTATGTCTAAATCTAGGAAAATAAAAATATTAATGGATATTAATAAAGATAAGGGTGAGAAGCTTCTAAGAGACAAGGATCAACTCTATTTTAATCTTAGCCGTTGATTAGGGACTTAATCTCGGTCGTTGATTCGTCAACAGGGAAATTATAAGAGAAGACTTGAGGATCATTTGGAGACACACCGCAAATACTCAGTATCTCAAGGAAAATCGATTCTCAAGTAGAGGAGATCGATTTCAGAGCGAGAGTTGCAAGGTGGAGGAAGAGGAGGGCATCAGCAGCAGGCACTGACAGAGGAGGAAGTGATGCAGGGATAAAGGGAGACAGTGTAGAGAGAGACGCGGAGCCTATGCAGGTTGACGCAAAGGGACGTAGAGCCACACTGGGCCACGCAGAGTGACGTAGGGGTGACACAGAAGTGGGAGCTGAGTCTCCAAAGTATCAGCAGCTCTCAAAGGGAAAGTCTCAGGTGTTTTATTTCAGTTTCTTTGTAAAATCATTCCTTGTAAAAGCAATTGCTGCTGAAGATTAATAAAGCCCTCATCTACTGCACCAGTTTTCCCACATTAAGATTTTTTGGGGACAATTGTCCAAAAATAACTGCGTTGATGTGATTGGTTCTTGTGAATGTATTTTTCTCTAGGTAATTGTGTGATAACTGGAGTAGAATTTATTTTAAAATTTACAGAAGAGATTTCGTAAATAACTTATTGTGAATAATAAGTAGGTGAAATAAATTAGTTGTTGCACTAGTAGAATTTTAGTTTAGAAATTTTCACATGGTATTAGAGCAGAGATTCGGAAACAAGAGAGGAAAATCGATTATGGGTCAAGAGCATGATGCAGAGGCATCCACTAAAGGGGACTCGCATAGATTTCCAGAAGAAAGCACAAGGGACATAAATTATGATTATTCTATGTTAGCTTCCAGATTGGAAGAAGAAGTCGCTTGCTCAGCAACTCTGCCTCCTCGGAGGTTTGGTATATAGAGAGTGGAGCTTCCTGGCATATGACAGGAATCCGAGAACGTTTTTCAAATTATCAGGAAGAAAGAATGAATTTTCAAATCAACATGGAAAATAAGGCAAAGTGTACTCCAGTAGGAAGAGGTACTATAGTTTTTCAAACTGAAGCAGGAGAGCGTCTTCGGGCAACCAATGTACTACATGCGCCAAGATTGGGGATGAACTTACTTTCTGTATCTCAACTTCAGAACAAGTGCTATGACGTTTTCTTCATTAAGAAGAAAGTATATGTCAAACACCCGAGTTGGAAAAAGAAGGCCCAGATTAGAATCAGAAGTAATAGGTTGTACAGGTTGCAGCTAGAATCACCAATGGCACTGATAGGCAGTAATGGAGACAAAGATTTGAATGAACTATGGCACATGAGGATGGGACACTTACACCATGGGGCAATGATAATTCTCAGGAAAATAGTTTCAAGAGTTCCAGAACTAAGTACTGAACGAGATGATGTATGCAAAGCACTCTAGGCAAGTATGCCAAAGCAGTGTTTTACAAAAGTAACAATAGGGATAAGAGTGTGCGAGGATTGATACACTCAGACATCTATGGACCGATGTCCACAAAAGCTCTTAGTGGTGCCGAATACTTTGTCACCTTCATCGATGACCATTCCAGGAAGACTTGGATCTACTTTCTGAAAACTAAGGATGAGGTTTTCGGTCGATTCAAAGAGTTCAAGGATCTAGTGGAGAATCTGACGAGAAAGAAGATAAAAGTGTTGCACTTCGACAATGGTGGAGAGTATGTTGATAAGGACTTCATCGATTTTTGCGCTAAGGAAGGCATCAAAGGAGAGTGGAAAACTCCCTACAATCCGAAGCAAAATGTAGTAGAAAGGAAAAACAGGACTATTGTGGAAGCAGCTAGGTCAATGTTGTATGATCAGGATATGCCTAAATTCTTGTGGGCAAAAGCATGCAGCACGGCAGTTTATGTCTAAAACAGGACTCCTCACAAGGCATTGGGCAAAATCACTCCTGAGAAGGTCTTCATTGAGAAGACACCTGAAGTATCATTTCAGGATATATCGGAGTTTAACGTATTGTCGTATACCTGAAGAGAAGAGAAAGAAATTAGATCAAACTGCTGAGAAAGGATATCTTGTGGGATATAGCGAGAATTCTATGGCATATAGAGTCTATCTTCTAAGGAGTAGGAAGGTAGTAGTTTAGCAAGATGTAAAGTTCATGGAGGATAGAGCTTTTAGGATATTCCGAGAAATGCCTTCTAAGGAGCAGTCAAAAGACGAGCCGTTGGTCAATCCACTTCAACCAGCGGAAACTAGTACCAGAAATTCTCCTGAAGACAAAGCTTCAGAATAGGAGGAATCTCAAGAAGAGGAAGAGTTGATAGATGTGCCTACTACCAGTCAAAGAATGAGTCAGGAACTCCAACAAATTCTACGGGAAGAAAAAGACTTCATTGGTGCACCCAGGAATAGTAAAAGGGAGCGAAGACAGCCAAACAGATACTAGGCCTTAGCAGCTCAGGTTAGAGAACCTTCTAGTTTTCAAGAGCTCATTCAGCATCAACTATGGGTGGATGCTATGTTGGAGGAATACAACTCTATAATGGTCAATGATGTCTGGGAAGTGGTACCTAGGCCTCAGGACAGATCAGTGGTAGGTTCGAGATGGATCTACAAGGTCAAATATCCTGCAGACGGCAGTGTGGAGAAATGCAAAGTCAAGTTTGTGGCTAAGGGGTATGCTGAGAAGGAAGGGATAGACAACGAAGAAACCTTCGCCCCAGTAGCCATGTATACTTCTATTAGAACCGTGATATCTCTTGTAGCACAGATGGGGTGGGAGATTCATCAAATGGATGTCAATACGACATTCTTGAACAGGGTAATAGAAGAGGAAGTATGCATTGAATAGCCAGAAGGTTTAGAGACACATGAGAAGAAATCTCATGTATGCAGATTAAAGAATGCCTCGTATGGGCTTAAACAGGTGCCTAGGGCATGTTAAGGTCGAATTTATGGCTACATGCAGAAGATGGGGTTCGTCAAGAGTGATGCAGACCCTAATCTCTACTATCTGGTTGTAGAGAATGAGCCTCTAATCCTAGTGTTATATGTGGATGATCTCTTCCTGACAAGATCATCCAGGCTCATCAAAGACTGCAAGAAGAACCTAGCCACAAAATTTGACATGAAGGATTTGGGACAGATGCGTTATTTCCTGGGGTTGGAAGTTTGGCAGCAGAAGGGTGAGATCTTCCTTGAACGAGGGAGATATGCTATAGAAACCTTGAAGAGATTCAGGATGCAGGACTGTAGACCTATGGCTACTCCAATGATCACCAATTGGAAGAAGATTGATGCATCAAAAGATAATGACGTTGATCCCACCTTGTACAAACAACTTATAAGGTCCCTGATGTATCTAGTCAATACCAGGCCAGACATTTGTTACGCTGTCAACACCCTCAGTCAGTTCATGGTGGAACCTAAGAGGGCGCACTGGGCAGCAGCCAAACATGTTCTCAAGTATATATAAGGAACAGTTGAGCATGGACTATTGTACACCAGAGGCAATGACATCAGGCTACGTGGGTTCACTGATGCAAAGTGGGCTAGAAGTTTAATAGATCGGAAAAGTACAACTGGGTATTGATTCAACATTGGATCAGGAATGACCTCCTAGTGCAGTAGGAAACAAAAATCTGTGGCTCTGAGCTCAGCTGAAGCAGAATAAATGGCAGCCATCATAGCTTCATGCAAAGCCATATGGCTTATGAAATTTCTTGTGAATCTATTTAGGAGAAGGATGGAAGCAACCAGGATCATGTGGGATAATCCGAGTTGCATCAAGCTCTCTGAGAATCCAGTATTTCATGATCGATCAAAGCACATTGATATCAGGGGTCACTTTGTCAAAGATTGTGTCCAACGAGGGGCAGTACAGTTGAGATACACTCCTCCAGGAGAACAGGTGGCAGACATCCTCACCAAGGCTCTAGGAAGAACAAAGTTTGTTTATTTCAGGGAGAAGATGGGGATGGTAAAGAATCCATTTCAGTAGCAGAAATAGCTAAGTGTCAGAAGTTGGAGTGCAACAGTTCGCAGTGGCAGTGCTATGGGCAGCACAATGCAACATGTTGAGAGGGAGCTGCAGTACAGGTGCGGCAGTGGCAGTGGCAGTGTCATGGGTAGCAGTACAGGAAGCAATAGTGCAGGGGATTTGAGGCAACAGACCAAGCATCAGCACAGATACCGATGTGGAAGATCAGTGTGATGTTTCTATAATGAAACATTGTTAGAGCACATTCCATGCTAAGAGGGAGTGTTGATTTTTGGTAGCATCAGATGTGCTCTAGCCTTGAAATTTTGAGGAGAGGCTAAGGCACATGAGATTTCCAAGACCCATAAATCGTTTTGAGAAATTCCACTTGGATGAGGAGTTATTAAAATACATAATATTTTTAATGGGTTCCCAATTCTAAACTTAGGAAAATAAAAATATTAATGGGTATTAATAAATATAAGGGTGAGAAGCTTCTAAGAGACGAGGATCAAGTCTGTTTTAATCTTAGTTGTTGATTAGGGACTTAATCACCGTTGTTGATTCGTCAACAGGAAAAGTATAAGAGAAGACTTGAGGATCATTTGGAGACACACCAATAGATACTCAATATCTCAGGGAAAATCGATTCTCAAGTAGAGGAGATTGATTTCAAAGGGAGAGTTGCAGGGTGGAGGAAGAGGGCATCAGTAGCAGGGAGTGACAAAGCAAGAAGTGACGCAGGGACAGAGGGAGACAACGCAGAGAAAGACGCAGAGCCTACGCAGGCTGACGCAAAGGGGCGCGGAGCCACGCTGGGTCACGCAGAGTGACGCAGGGGTGATACAGAAGTGGGAGTTAGGTCTCCAAAGTATCAAAAGTTCTCAAAGGGAAGGTCTCAAGTGTTTTCTTTCAGTTTCTTTGTAAAATCATTCCTTGTAAAAGAAATTGTTGTTGAAGATCAATAAAGCCCTCATCTGTTGTGCCCGTTTTCCCACATTGGGTTTTTCTAGGGATAATTGTCCAAAAATAATTGTGTTGATGTGATTGGTTCTTGTGCATGTATTTTTCTCTAGGTAATTGCGTGATAACTGCAGTAGAATTTATTTTAATATTTACTAAAGAGATTTCGTAAATAACTTATTGTGAATAATAAGTAGGTGAAATAAATCAGTGGTTGTAGTAGTAGAACTTCAATTTAGAAATTTTCACACATAGTGGCCAAATTTATTGCAAACAAAGCATCTTCCTTTTTTTCCATTTTTGAATCTCGGTCTTCCTTGACTTTGCTTCTTTGAACCTACATTGCTCTTCCTCTTGGCATGAGCGGAGAATGCAGTGGGGTTGCTTCTATTAGAAGGCATTTCTTGCTCCACCATTCTTGTTTCTTCTTGAATGCATCTCGACATCAATTCTTCAAACCCTGGAATTCGATCACTATTGAGTATAGTGATTCTAAATACATACCACTCAAGTGGGAGTCCTCCAAGGGTGGTGAGAATAAGTTCCCTGTCAAGAATGACTTCTCCAATCAAGAGTAGATCATTCTTGATCTCAGTAATCCTCAAGAAATAGGATTGAATGTCCTCGTCCTTGCCCTTCTTAATATCCTTCAACTTATTCTTGAGAAACAGAATTTGATTAGAATTACCAACCTGGAACATGTCGACCAACCTATCGTAGATCTCCTTGGAGGTCTTCAATTCGGAGATATAGGCCACCATATGCCTGTCAATGGAATCCCTGATAATCTTCTTCGCTTTGAATTCAGCCCTATTGTACTTGGTCTTCGCAGCAGTCAGTGCATTTGTAGGAGGTTCAGGGATTTTACCCTGCACATAATCCATCACTTCTTTTTCTTCCAAGGTCAAATCAAGAGACATCTTCCATCCATAATAGTCAGATTTATCATGGAGCTTGTCTTCAGTTGGGAAGTAAGATGAGGAACCCATTGAACCTTTTGTCCTTGTCCAATTGTCTTTGGTGATTGCTCTTTCACTCTTGCTTGGGCTTTGTCTTCACCTCAGCTCTGATACCATGATAGTTTTAGGCAACAATGGTATGTTCTATGCTTTAGAGCACTTTTACTTCAATTTCTTTATTAGCACAATATCAATATCTAGTTTAGCAATCACATCAACATGATAGTAAAATGCAGATAGAACATAAACATGAACAGTAGAAGACAAGCCAAGACAAGAGGACACAAGATGTGGCACTAGCCAGGGACAAACCCCAATGTGGGGAAACCCTTGACCAAATCTTCTTTTAGTCTTCAATAGTTCAGCAGAGAGAGATAGTACAATTTACAAATTCTGACAATTTATAACAGCAGCAAAAGAGCACTAACCAAAAAAGTTAATGCTGGTCCACAGGGCAGATTTTACCCTCAAAGATTCGATCAACCTTAGTCAACTTTGGCCTCCAAACAGCAAGATGAAACAGCCCTCAAAACAGCGGAATTCTGCCCAATTGAAGTTTGGTCAAATAGTCAACCTGCGATCAACCCTAACCACAGTCAACCCTGGTCAAACAGTCAACGGATTGCCTCGATTTTTGTGCCCAAAAATGTGGCCTGCCCAATCAAAGATAACCCTCACAAAAATGCAATCAAATAGGTCAATGCAGCCCAAAACAACCTTCTGGAAATTCGGTCAAACTTGGTCAACGCTGAAACAGAAAATTGCCCTTCCTTTCCTTTGCACATGTGGAGAGAGATGCTGCCCAAAAATCCATACCCAATCAAATAAGAAGAGAGAGATGTGTGTAGATATGAGTGTATCCAAATGAGGATGACGCATCATGTATTTATAGGCAAACGTTGAGGATGAATAGACGTGACTGTTGGGCTTCTGAGCCTACATGAGTTTGTTGGCCGACCTTGACAATTTGTCCATAATAAAAATAAATTCATAACTTCATTTGTACATGTCAGAATTGGATGATATTTAGATCAATCCTACACCTCTCGGAGAGAGGAATCCAAGAAAAATATCAGTTGTCTACTTGTCATAAATAAGATGACCCATGTGGAGTTTGGCCCTAGTTGCCAATTTTAACAAAAAAGGATTGTTTACATTGGTAATTTTGGATTGCTAAAGATATTGATAAATTGGTTATCTTGCTTTAAGGATACTAACATATTGGTTTCTTGTGAGTTTCATAATCCTAAAGGTCATAATTGTACACTAAATAACTCACTCATAAAAGCACCTAATCGTAAGAATCGAATATCATCTGGAATGATT
Organism: Pinus tabuliformis; assembly: GCA_031772625.1. NCBI lineage: Eukaryota > Viridiplantae > Streptophyta > Pinopsida > Pinales > Pinaceae > Pinus > Pinus tabuliformis. The sequence goes on along the minus strand of CM062812.1, from coordinate 518,381,190 downwards.
AATATTGCTTAAGGATATTGGAAAGCTTAATTGTTTACAACTGGCATTGTAGTAAATCTATCATCTAATTGTCTATCTCTTAAGCAAGTGTTTTTTGGCATCCTTTTCACATCTTGTGTTATCTCATATAAGAACCTTGGCTAATTGTTCTAAGTAATATCGTCGATAAGTGCTCTAATTATTGTCATTGGATTTATTGGTCATGGTTAAATTGAATATCTATTGTGTATGATAGCTTATCTTTGACATATTGGTGAATTGTTCTTAAGAGCATTAATCTTGTTTTCATTTGGTACTTGAGCAATTATCTTTTGGTTACATTGAATTGCATCCTTTGGGCACTATTGGATGTGACCACTTTCTTCGAGGTTGAGATTATCATTTATTTGTCATTTAAGTAATCCATTGTCATAGCTAAAAATCAATCTAATTACTTAAGATCATAAGTAATCTTAACTCAAGGGCACTCAATCATCTTGCATTTACATTCTAGGCTTAGTCTTGTGTTAATCAATTTACCTCCAAGCATAAGCTTGGTTGATAGAAAGATAGGAACACCCTTCATCTTATAGCTTGCGAAGGATATACCCTCTCTAATGCTTAACACGGTGACCTTGCAGTCATCAGAGCCACAGCCTCTGCAGCGCCGGAGGCACCGTGTAGTTAGATTTCAAGGGTAGGTATCGTTAACCAAGCCTTTTCTTGCTCCGCCTTGATTTCTCTCTACAACCTACTTTAGCGACTAGCCTTAAAACCGTTGAGGATTAAGGGATACATTTAGCTAGGCATATAACTAAAATAAACCAAGATTCTTTGCATCTCACCTAGACTATAGGACTTTCATTTCATATAGGATAGCTATCGCATCTCTTAAGTAGTGATTGTTCATCCGGTCATTTGGTACTTAATCGATATAAAGAAAGTAATTGACTCCATAAGGCACTGGTCTCATATCAATAATCTAATCTAATAATTGAACTTGCTAAATCAACCAAGTGGCTAGGCCATTCAATTGTCTCCCAGGCTCGTTGGTTGGTAACATGTCTTGCATTATCACATTCCATATGGACTACCCACCATAGCCTGTTGTTGGGAGACAGCTAGAATGGAGAGGTCGAGGATCGAAGTGACAATACCGACCTGAGTCGTTGTAGCACCGTGCCTGTACATGTTGAGCGACAACATTTTTTGGCGTCGTTGCCGAGGAGAAGTTTATCCTGTCCCCGACGCTTCAACGACATTTCTTCTATCATTCATTCTTCATCCTTTCATTAGCCCGTCAAGCGGCACAACATTTTTTGGCACCCTTATCATCATCCTTTCCAATCTCATCATCTCTTCTCTCACAAATCTTTTCATCAGTTTTCTATTCGCACCTTTAGCACATGGACGTTTTGGGTTAGTTTCTTGTTTGGGTGGTGACTCCATTGATTCATCCATTCACAAGATCTTATACTAGAAGAAATCCTAGTAGCTCAGTTAACCCCACTCTTGATCCTGAAAAGGCTTTAAGAGCTCGGTTAAACAAATTACATTCTAGTAAGCACTTATTCTTTCTCAGACAGGAAGCCCTCTCTAGCATCCACTTTCTTTTCTATGATCCCATCAATCAGGACCTCATGGATTTCTACAGGCCTTGCAACTTCACCAACATTCAAGGATATCCTCACAACCTTCCAGATGTCGGTATAGACAAGATTCTGCTTTTTCAAGGGAATAATGCGATCAATGTTGATGCTCACATCAAGAAGTTCACATCCTTCATATTAAGACATGCTCATGTAGCTCAATACAATCACGAGGATGTTAGAATGAAGCTCTTTGTCCTTTCTTTAGAAGATGATGCCTTGCAGTGGTTTTTGGATAAGCCTGATGCTTCTTTTGATTCTTTGCAAGCCATCTTCAATGCATTCAAAGATAAATATGGGGACAAAAGAGAAGGAAAATATTTATTCAAGGAGCTCAACTCTATCAAGAAAAGGGAAAATGAGACAGTTGAAGAGTTTAATCAAAGATTCAATGGTATTCTTAAGGATATGACTCAAGATTACAAGCCACCTGACAAAACATTATTGGAACAATATCTTGAGGCTTTTTGTGTTGATACATCATATGAGATAAGACGTGTTAAGCCTACAAATTTAGTGTTGACCAAGACGTAGCTGAGGAATTGGAAAAAGATAAGAAAGCTTCTGGTAAATCAGAGATTCCTAGTTTTAAAAGAGGTCCAGCCAAGTCTAAAGGAAAAGAAATAAAGGAGGTAGAGCATGACCCAATTAAAGAGTTAACTCAAATGATTAAGGAAATGAGAATTGAGCATGCTAGGGAGATAAGTGCCATACAATCTAGGTTGATCCAAATGGAAAGAAATCAAGTGCAAAATGTTCAACCTAGAAACAATAATAATAATAGCAGAGGTAACAACAATCCATGGCCAAGAAGGAATCCTCTGAATGATCAGAGACCTCCTACTCCTCTTGGGTCTGCAAATGTTCTTGATCAACCTATTCCATTTTGCAAACCTTGTGAAAGTTTTCATGACGAAAGTTCATGTGCTCTTGCTAGAAAAATCCTAGAAGGAACCAGTGAGCAGATAAATAATGATAATGCTTCACAGGAAGGGCGTTTCACATACATGATCTCTTCATCTTTCGCCATCAATAACTTTAGTGATGAAAAGGACCCTATCACACAGATGTATGGTTAAACACCATCTCAGGAACAGATTCTGGAAATTGCTAGAAGTAAGGGTTATACATATCAAAAGAAGGGCAAGGAGCCAAGTCAGAATAGACAGATTGCATCCAAGAGATATAAATCAGGATTGAAAATCGATTGGGTTGCTTGGATAAACAGTGTTAAGATGTTTGTCCCAAGGCTTCAACTTCTAAAGATTCCTTCTCAAAGGGTGGCATTCTTCAAGGCTTTAGCCATGGCTCAGCAGGATAAGGTTGATACGCATCCAAAATACAAGGAGATTAAGTTAAAGCATCTAAATTTCTATATGACTAATGAAGATAATCAACCTTTCTTCCTTACTTTAGAGGTTAACGACCGCCTTCTTCATAACTACATGCAGGATTTCGGGACTTCAACCAATGTCATGACTAAGAAAGTTATGGATCAACTAAATTTGAGAATCTCCAAGGCCTTATCACAACATTTGCTTTATGGATTCTAAGAAAAATGACATCCATGGTTTGGTTAAAGACTTATAGGTTGGCTTGGCTAACTATCCATACAAAATTAACACCATGGACATAGCAATTATTGATGTGCTAGATGTATGGGGAATGCTTTCTATCTAGGAAGTTTACAGTTGACCTGGTTGGGTGCATTCAGTTGGATCTATCATATGCTACTATTCCAACAGTCGCAGATGGTATGGCCAAGTTATATAGGAAAGTCAAAAGAAGATACCATGTTGAAAATCCAAGGAGGCCAGATGATGATCAGAAGATTGAACCACAAGGTCATCCTTCAAAACTTAATGCAAGTGTGACCAAATTACTCCAGCCTGTTATCCCTAGGCTGGAAACCCTTGGGCTGTGTCAACCTTCAACCCAATGTAACTATTTCAAACCAACTTTAACTGGAATTTAGCCCTTCCAATCTAAGAGGGCTCTCTCAATATACTTAAAAATTGACTATGATAAGCTCAAAAATATAGATGGCTAACTCTGTGTTTCGTGTGATTTTGCAGGTGAAAGAGTGTGAGGACAGCCACCATTGGGCATGGAGTCAATTAAAGAAAATCAATTACAAACAACATTGTTTTGTGGAAGCTGAGGTATTTTTTGGTTTACTAATGTGAATATGGACATTTACAGTGATCATAGCAAATTGAAGGAAGTTTGAGCAATATAACATTGAATTCCAAGTAATCAATAAGCTATGAAAACTGATAACAACATAGAATCATGGTAGGATGGCACTGAAACCAAAAATGAATCTTAGGTTAAAACAGAGTATTGTTGCAAACTGTATTTTTATTAACTGAAAAGTATACAAAATTGGTGTTCTCACATCATCGATCTCCCTTTTTCAAAGTCAAGAAACCACACATATATAGAGTGAGATCCCCTTTACAAAATCTGCCACCTGGGCTAGATTTGATCAACCGCTAAGAGATCTAATCCTATTTGATTAATAAAACATTAAGCATTCATAAGGATTTTATGTTTTAACAGAGTTTGAATACAAATAGGAGTCACCTAAACAGAAGTATCTAACTGTTACAATAAGTTAGGAAAACTGGTTGAAGTGTTGGCATTGTATTTGTGGAAATTCACAACATCTAGTTCTTCGAATCCTATTGTGTTGTTTGCTGATTAAAACATGTTGAAAGGTCCTTCGATGTCCTCTGTGACTTTTTGTCCCACCTTCCACTGCATTTTGTTTAATGACTATGTTGCTAAATATACGCCGAAACATACCTTCGCTGTCCCACTGAGCGGAAGCGAAATGGATGTTTTGATGCTCGTTGATCTGGGCTTGTTGATCTAGGCCGATTCAATCTGGGTCGTTGATCTACGGATGTTGGTATCGTAATCACAATACAAGGGAGGGATTTTTTACCATGTTTCATAGTGTTCACCGACTATCCAGACGCGAAACTTTAATACAACATGTCACATAAATTATCGCATCTGGAAGGGTGGTTCGCTGTATCGCTATCGCAAATAGAGGAGGGGCCTTTAACACTGATTTATAGTAATTTCCCGATGTTCCAGACGTGACAGTTTATAGAATGCATCACATAAAATATCGCATCCAGGAGGGTTCTCACACATCGCAATTGCAAGTCAGAAGGGACTTACGATATTGCAATCGGCAGGCGGAACTTGCGATATTGGTAGAGGAGGAGCTTTTGATTTGCGCAATCCGTGATTGCGATATCGCAATCGGCGGGGAGAGGATTATGGCAATCGGCGGAGAGGACTTTATCGCAATCGGCAGGGAGAGGACTTTGGCAATCGGCAAGAAAGTCTCTATCGCAATCGGCAAGCAAAGTGGTAACGGGACTTACAATATCCCAATCGGCGGGTGACTTTGTGAGATGCGATATTGCAATCGCAAAAGGGAAGGGGAGACAAGCGAATATGTGTTGTAAAAAGAAAAATGGGACGATAGCAATATATTTTGCGGGTCCCAGCCCTTTAAAAAGGACTGCAGCATGATTTATGAATGTTTAAAAATGGGATGCAGCTAGAGATTAAAAATGGGTTACGGCTAGAGTTTAAAAACAAAGGATGAAATGGGATTTGTGAAAGAAATGGGTTTTAGAGAACATGGGAATTTCTCCAAAACAATTTAAACTAGATTTGTTCTTCCTCCTTTAATCTCCAAATGCAAAGTACAACAACCTCTTTCAGAAAAACAACAGATAGATGCAAAGAGCAGTGGTGAAAAACTTTATCTAAAATGACTAATCAAACTAAAAATTATTTCTAGGAGTTATCATGGATAACAATGGCTCCAATGGGGATGTTGCGCCCCTGTGGTGCAGCAAAGAACCAGCAGACCAGTTGCCTGACCATTGGGCTGATCCCAATTTGAAAACTGAAAAGCACACTGCAACCCAACTGGAAACCAACTACTACTGTTGCAACATGATATCAAACTGTTGTACAAACTAAAACTGACCACTGCAAAATGTAACCTAAAGTTGAAGGAAATGCTTGCCCAACAAGCTTATTTATGTACCAATAACCCTACTCTAACATCTGAAAATCCACCTGCTTAATTCAAGCAATATGAAACCTCTAGTATAACCAGTCAAAGAGTTGATTCAATGCCAGGGCTCCTTGACTGTGGTTGAAAAAAATCAATAGTGGATCATCTATTGGCAACTCAGAATAAACACTAAACCCAATGCCTGAGCTTGTAAATGAAAGAAATCCACCTTCACTGATGACTTCAATAGACTTACCCAATGATCTTGATAATCATGAAAAATCACCTTTTCTTGATGAGTAACACCATGAGGACTGAATTCATTCATAACTGATAGTCTATGTTGTCCTATGTCTTCAATTCCAAGAACATCATCAAATAAAAAGGCAACAACAGATTTGTCTTCCCTTCCATGTAAATCAACAAAAACATCCGTACATCCTTGAACATCTTCAAACATGACATCCATATTGTTTGTATCAAAACTAATCTTTTTCTTAGCAAACAAATCAGATATAACCTTTGGTAGTTTTGCTTGAGGAATGTCATCTTGAGTCTGAACACTAACAACTCTTATACAAACAACTTTATGCATATCATCCATGTCATTTTGATGATCCTCAAATAGAATAGGTAAAACCTGTATATTCAGCTCTTCATGTAACTCGGGTTTACCTAAAAGTGAACTTTCATGCACTTCAACCGAGACAACATCATTATGATCTTCAACAGGAAAGAGATCTTGTCTAGGTAGACAATTTTCATCACATGTTACCTCATTGTTCAGAATTTTCATGCATGTATTTTCAATAACCTGATCTTGAGGAGTTTCTTCTTGACATAAAATCTCAGAAAAAGAATGCGCTGAAAAATAATTTGAATGATTTGGCTCATACGGTATACCTTTGACTGCATATATTGACAATGTTGCAAATCCTCATGGATTTCATGTAATATGACTTGATTGTCAAATTGCTGATCCATTTCATCTTCAACTAAAGAAGAGACATCTGCTTGTTGGAAAACTTCTTGATCATCATGACAACTAGCTTGAGAAGAAAATTCATAAAGTGCCTCTAACATCTCCTCATCATCCATACATTCTACATCATCATTAATACTTTTGAGATATTGAATGAAACCTTTCCAAAAATCACAACAGTCTTGAAGTAGTGGTGATGAACGATGAGACTTTCCATAATGTCCAAAAAATATTCTATGGAAATCTTTAAGAGAACATAAGCTTCCTGATGGCAACCCTTCATACCATACTCTAGCTTTGTTTTCAAGGATAGCCATAAACATCTTCATGAGACAATCCTCGGGAAACTCAAACCTCAGTTTACATACATGCATATGGAATTTAACCAAATGTAGTCTAGCATCATCTTTCTTTTCATCTTTGAACATGGGAAGATAGGTTGACCAATCAACACAAGGCATAGGATTTGGAAAACCATAGATGTGAGACCTATTAACCCTGCCGCCTACACTTACCTACAAGTTAGTGAGAAAAGCCTTCAACCCCACAAGGTGTGGTTGGTGGCAGGGAACTCAGAGAAGGGGTTGTCAAACTAATTCCGACTCTCTCCGTTTGAGCTATCTCCTAGGTTAGCTAAGGGGGGTGGTCCCTAATGAAAAGTTAAGTTAAAAAGAATGTGAATTTCTAGGAGAATTGTTAGAGTTAAATAGATTATATATTTAAAATTTATAAGCAAAAACTGATATGAACAATAATCATCATAAGATAAGCATGAAATACATAAACAACCAATGTCTTCTAGGTATTTTCTCTTTAAGAAATGAAATTGTATTTGGCTTAAATGAAGTGAAATGCTTTCAAATGGAAAGCCAAAATAACCCTGAAAAGTGAAACAATAAATTGTTAGCACAAGATATTATAAATGCTTTCAAGATGAATAAGTCTACTAATCAAAGCATGGAAACTATCTTGCTCAAAAGGATACAAAAAGAACTCAAAAGTTAGACCAAGATGACAACATGCAATTAATTTTGCAACTCAAAAAAATAGTACTTGAATGTGAAATCAACCATTCATGGCAATACGCAATTAAACCAAAAGATGAGTCAATTTCCAAGTACAAGAAAATTAAACTTGTTGCAAAATTAAAATAGATTACAATGCTTGCATCAAAAGTGCCTCTTGAAATAAGATTTGCATGTGAGACTTTTAAACCAAAGGAAATGTGATGGAATGTTGTTTTTGGTTCATTTTATTAATTAGTGCTAAGGAAAAGTTATAACTGAACTCCAATCCTCAGACCTCATCCTCCCCTAAATGTTTGGATCTCATAATGAGGAGTCAATAGAGGTAGAGGGTCCCTAAAAGTCTATTCAACCAACTTAAGTTGGAGGTAAGTTTTAATGAGGCTTGGGGCCTTTCTATACTAAAATGCCTAGATGAAGTGCAAATTGTGTTAATTTCCCAAATTAAACTAATGTTTCATGCAAACACTTCAAAGAGAAATAGTTTGCAAAACTTGAGAGCGTATGCATGTGGGAATTTAAATACAAGATTAGTAAAAATTTGCATGTGGAGTGAAATGTACTGATTTTAAGCATGCACAATATGAAAAGCTAGAAAGCTAAGAAAAAACTAAAAGCAAGATTAGGCCACTCACAAGAATCCCTCCTCTAAATGAGGAAGGGGGATGCCATGAGAAAAATCTCAAGCTCCCTCCAAATTTTTTTTTTATCTTTTATTAGCACTTAAAGCGGGTAAAAATGCGTCTAAGTGGGCAGCCCACAATACGAGAGAGATCTTTGCAAATATGGGACTCTAACAAAGTTAGACTCTCCCCAAAAATATAACAGCAGCAAACTTGAAAATGGAAAAAAACTCTCCAAAAGAGATTCACAAGGCTCAAAAGGCCCACGGCCTAGATGAGTTTGCAACTCTCTCCCAAGTGCTTATGGCCTCCCTAGAAATCAGTCTTTGGGCAGCGTGAGGGGGTCCTACATACACACGAGTGAGTAGTTTTCCAAAACTTCTCCTCAAGCTCCTTGCTTCCCAATGCTCAAGCCTATTGGCTCCAAAAGACAAAAAAAAATACCAATTGTCAGTATGGAATTAGGAAAAAGAAACCAAAACTAAACTTAGAATTTAATTTACAAAGTACGAGCACAAGTAATGGGAGTGAACTCCCATACTTGCCTAGCTTTAGAAATGACTCTTGAATAGGAGATATAACTTTGAAAGAAATATAATCAAATAAGTATTTTGAATTTTAAATGGATGATCAAGTAGCTATAGATTAAGAAAACTCCCTTTTGCTCTTCGTTGGATGGAAAACTTGGAGCGAAAAAATGGCGGAGTCTTGGATCGTTGTGACTCTAGGAGTGAGTTGATCTAATTGAGATTTCTCCCACTTCCAAATGGATTCCTACACACAATACAAAAGATCTTTCCTACACACTTGAACACGTATTAGTTTGCACAAGATTAGAGCAATATAATGAATAAGATAAACCAAGCATTCATCCTAAAATGAATTGGAAAACTTATCCCTAGAATACTACTCTAAATCAATGATATGTGCAAGATAGCTTGCACACATCAATCCAAGCAAGATGGCAAGCATAAAATAATATTAATTCAACATGCGAAAGAAATTAAACACAATAGCAGTAGTATGAAAGGACATCACCTCATAACGCCAAGAGAACACCAGCCAGATAGCCCCAAAGTCTTGATTATATTAAGAAAGTATGCAAGTACAAAATGGCAAAGTTTCCTCAGACCCAATAGCTTATTACATGATACAATATGAGAGCCCATGGCTCTATTATATACAGAGTTGGGAGGAAATCCCAATGAATAATGACAATGGCAAATGGCATTGGAGCCAATCCAAATGTAGAAGTGATTAAACAAGTGGCATGAGGTGACAATCCCAAAAAGAAATTCGAATTTGTTGAATAGAGTTCCAATGCCAAGTGTAAAAATCGAATTCTGGCAAGTGGACATCATTTTCTTCTTCCCTTATGTGTCAAATTCGAATTTTATGATGGAATCTCAAGTGTATATGGGTGGTAACCCATATGGGAACAATTTCCCACAAAAATATCCACCAAATATTCTCCCAAATCCTCCCAAATGTGCATTAACTTCACAAATTCGAATTTCCAAGTAAGCAACTTTCTCATTTAATGCCTGAAATTCGATTTTATTTGACCACATGTCCTTGCCTTGATTTTAAGAGTCCACATCACCTTGGGACTTCACTTTAATTCCCCCATAGCTTTCCACCTCATTTCCACAACATTTAGTCTATGTGGATATTTATTTTTTTCCATTTATTTAATTTCTCACTTAATTGATTGCCAGATTTTCCACTAAGCTTAGGAAAAATGGGTTTTGAGGGTTCAAAACACATTTTTAACCCCTCAGTGTGTCACAGTAGAAATTTGAGAATGAGAGGTGTAATTTTGATTACTCATACTCCATACAACTTCTCTAGACTACACTTATTACAATTTAAATCAGGGGGAGAGGACTTTATTGCATTCGGCAGGGAGGACTTTATCGCAATCTGCGAGAAAGTCTTTATAGCAATCGGCGAGCGGAGTGGTAATGGGACTTACGATATCGCAATCGGTGAGGGACTTTGTGATATGCCATATCGCAATCGCAAAAGGGAAGGGGAGAGAGGCGGATATGTGTCGTAAAAAGGAAAATGGGCCGATAGTGATAATTTTTGCGGGTCCCAACCCTTTAAAAAGGACTGCAGCATGATTTATGAATGTTTAAAAATGGGATGCGTCTAGAGTTTAAAAATGGGTTACGGCTAGAGTTGAAATATTAAACTGGAAATGGCTAAAGTTTAAAAACAAAGGATGAAATGGGATTTGTGAAAGAAATGGGTTTTATAAAACATGATAATTTCTCCAAAACAATTTAAATTGGATCTGTTCTTCCTCCTTTAATCTCCAAATGCAAAGTAAAGCAACCTCTTTCAGAAAAACAACAAATAGATGCAAAGGGAAGTGGTGAAAAACCTTATCTAAAATGACTAATCAAACTAAAAATTATTTCTAGGAGTTATCATGGATAACACAGCGCATATATCATTTCTCTTCATCTCATCTTCCGAGCAAAAAAAGAAGACAACATGAATTTGAAAAAGGTGTGCAGCACAGTGATGAACATTTGCATCAGCCAAAAAGGGTCAAGATTCAACAGGGGACATTTGACAAGTAACCGATTGACTTACCCGTAAGCAAACAGGTGTTCCATATTGTGTTGCAGACTTCATTAGAATCTTCATATCTTTCATGGAGATATCCTAGTCAAATGATAAATTTTCCAGTTCTAGGATGTTGATTGTCTTCTTCATGGTTGCATAGTCCATGATCTCTTTCCTTCTTTCTTCACATATTTTTCTTCCCAGGAACGTTTAATCAGAGTTCCTCCAATCACTATCAACCACCTCATTTTTCATATGAGGACATATTATGTTGATTTCATCTAATGAATGTGTGACCCATGCCTTGTTGCATCCTTTAAGGAGGAAATCCTTTATTTTGATCATGCTCTCGAAATACAGCATTTATCCATGTTACATGCAACCATATGACATGACTCTGCAATATCGAAGACAAGCATACATACCTCATTTTTCCTTTAGATCATCTCGACTTTCTTCAACAACTTCCTTCATTAAAAGAACTTCAATGTCTTGATTTGCTTCACCTCCTTTCCATCATCCCATGAATTACCTCAAGATGGAATTCTTAATGAAACCCTTGCTTCCTTTTGATTGGTGAACCTTCTGATGAAGGTTTCAATAGAGAATATTGAGTATCCTCATCCACCAAATGTTCCCTTTTGACTAATGTATGATGAGCTTTGTGCTAGATGACTTTTTCTTCTTTTTCCCATAAGTTCCACTTATGCTTCTAATGAGCTTACCAAGAGCTATATCCTTCCATATGTGACTACCATAGACTTCTATTTCAACGCTTTTTCTCTATGATCATAAGCTCTTGCTTTTCATGCTTCTATGATGCCATTATGCATCCTATCATTTTCCTTAGTGATTCATGATAGCCATATCTTACAACAGAAAACTTGAAAACATGAATTTGAAAAGAACTAAGTGAGGAAGACTATCTCAATCATAGTAGAGATATTTTACTTCCTCTTTCTTGGAATTCTTCTTTTCAGCTTCCTCCACTTCTTCGGTGATATAGGCTTCTTCCCTACCTCTTTTATTATTGTCCTTATTGAGCTTAGAACAATTTCTTTTGTAACGCCCATATTCTTGACATCCATAGCATTGAATCTTAGCCATGTTCTTCTTCCTTTTCTGAGGACCAAATTTTCCAAACTTTCCTCTTCTCTTTGCCATAGCAACATGTGCTTGATTTTGCTCACTTTATCCGACATGAGCTTTTGCCTTCAGTCTAGTTTCTTCAGTTTTGCATAAAGACCATAGATACTGAAATGGAGTAGCTTCTTTCTTCCCATAAATACTTTAAGTAAAGTTACCCCACTCCTCTGGTAGTGCATTTAGTACTACAGTGGTCATCTCCTTGTCAAACAATTTTTCACCCAGATCTTGAAGTTGATCCCTTATTTCAGAGATCCTCATAAAGTATGAGGCTATCTTCTTCTTTTGATATCCTTAGCTTGTAGAGTTCTTTCCTTAGAGAGATAACTTCTCTTGTACTGCTTATAGAAAACAACTCTACCAATTTGTCATATATTTCTTTTGAGGTGTCGAGTTTAGATACATACGGAATGAGAGGATCCTTGATGGATTCTATGAGAATCCTTTAAGCCCTCACTTCCCCTTTCATAAACTTTGCAAGTGCTTTAGCATCTTCTTTCAATGGTTTGGTGATAGAGCCTTTGACATGTTGAAGTTTCTAAGTCTACCAGTTAGAAACCCTCCATGCACTTTATCTGATTTATTCCTACCTACTTGTTCTGTTACTTAACAAGTTATTTACAATGTAGATATTGATAATAAACACTAGTGCATGCTCAACATATTACAGATCAACGACTGAAGGAAACAGAAACAATCACACCAAATGATACCGTTATTTTTGGACCAATGTCCCCGGAAAAACCCAATGTGGGAAAACCGGTGCAGCTATCTGAGGGTTTTCTTATTAAGCAAAATCAGAGTACAATCTGGGTGCCAAAACCTGCCTACCCAACAGAGAATTTCCTTGGCAGTAATACCTCTCAGTTTGAGACAAACTTCGCGACTGAAACCCTGGATAATCCATCCGGCAACTCCTCAACTCCAATCTGCCCCAGAAACCCTAGTGTCTGCCTTTCTGGACTGCGTCAACCCCTCTCTGCCTAGCGCTAGCCTTGCGTCACCCTAAATGGGTCTGCATCAGCCTTAGGAGGCCCTGCGTCAGCCTTCTGGCCCTCTACGTCAGCCTTCTGGCCCTCTGCGTCAGGAACGCTGGCATCTCGGAAGCTCTGTGCAGCTCCCAGCTACCTCTACGTAGCCCTGCGTGAGCCCTGGCTGCTATTGCGTCACTCTCTCTCACTCCTACGTTGCTCTCCCAGCACTATCTCTACCTCTCTATCTCTCTATACTCAATGCCCCTCAGCTGCAACTCCGATCACTGATTCTATCTCTCTTAGCAAACCCCGCTCTAGAGAATAAAATGACTGATCACTCTGGTGTATTCTCTAAGTGACACTCAAGCCTCCTCTTATACTTTTCTAGTTGACATATCAACTGTCGAGATTAAGTCCCTAATCAATGGCTAAGATTAGATCTGGCTTGATCCATGTCTTTTGGACCATTCTAACACAGTTTCATATGAATTCACATTAATATTTAATTTCCCTAAGTTTAGACTCAGGGACTCCATTAAAACTATTAATTATTTTAATATCTCCTAAACTATTTAAAATCTGCCCAAACCCTTTCTGGATATTGGAGATCTCATGTGCTCCAACCTCTCCACCAAATTTTGTGGCTAGAGCACATTCAATGCTACCCCAAATCAACACTCCCTCTTAGCGAGGAGTGTGCTCTAGTAATACTCCTCACTGAGTATCACCCTGATCATCCGGCATCGATCCTGTGTTGATGCTAGGCCTTCTACCCACCATCCTCTCCACTGGTGTATCCTATACTACTGCCCATGGTTCTGCCACTGCCACTGCTTCATCTGTACGACAGCTCCCTCTGCATCCCCGTGTTGCTGCTGGTCCTTTCTCCCAACACTGCATCTGCACTGCAACTCCTCTCATCATGCTGCATCATGTTGCCCATTACTACACTGCAACTCAGTTACTGAGAAGTAAGTAACTGATCTCCCAACTCTGACCTCTCTATTGGGCTAGAGACCCTCCTAATGCTGAAACTCCCTCTGTCGCTGACAAGTTCTCCCTCTCTGACCTTTGCGCTACTGCAATAACTCCCTGCATCTCGCACCGTTGCACCCCTCTCTGTGCCATCCTGCACTGGTGCAACACTCTCGTGCCTCTCGCACTGCGGCAGCCTGTTAACCTTGCGTTGTCCCGGGACTCCTACACTGGTGCAACACTCCCGTGCCTCTCGCACTACTGCAACCTGCTAACCTCGCGTTGTCCCGGGACTCCTACACTGTAGCTCTCTCTGCCACTTCATCCGCATCCATCTCTACCCACATCAGCCAGTCCTGCTACTCCTCTTCGGGGCTCCCATAGCAAGGTCTAATCCAAGAGGCTGGGTACCTCGAGGATCCTGCCCCTCATCGTCTGTAGTTCGCCTAACTACAGCTGGATGTCTCCCCACTTCTTCTCAAGTGGTGCGTGTGCACTCATGGCACAATCATCGTCTGTCAATACTTCCTTCTCTGCCCTTGTTGGCGCTGCCTTGGTCTCGGAAGACTCTCCCTTACTCTTCTTCCTTGGACACTGGGTCACATAATGACCCAGCTCCCCACAGTGGAAGTACTTGACCTTGGAGAGATCCTTCTTCTTCCGTTTTTCTTGCTTTCCCTCAGACGCTAGGGCAACATCTTCCTCCTCCTGCTTGACTTTGATCCCCTTAGTGTTGCTACCCATCTTTGACTGCCGTCTAATCTCTTCTTGGCGAAGAGCAACCCACATCTCGTCCCAAGGTGGACATGTCCCTCTGCCCAGCATACTCTGGACAAATACCTCCCAGTCTTCTGAGACAGCATTTAGGGTTGTCCTCACCATCAATTCCTGATCCAGCGTGGCCTCTATAGCAGTCAACTGATCTCGGATCTCATTCAGTCCTCCAAGGAAGGTGTCAATCTGTTCTGCCTTCTTCATCTGATACGACCTCAACTGATTCTCTAGTAACATTCTTCTCTGCACAGAAGTATGTTGGTACAATTTCTTAAGGGCATTCCACATCTCATATGTTGTTTCCTTCTCAGCAATGTATGGTACTACCTTGTCCTTGACCCTGTCAAGGATGATGCTCTTGGCCCTCGCCATTGCCTCCTCGTACTTGTCGTTATCATTCGGGTCAACTGGGATAGCTATAACCTTCAAGGCGAAGTTCTTGACACGATTTCTATCAAGTACAGATAAGATTCTGGCCTTCCAAACTGCAAAGTTCGATGCTCTGTCCACTCTGTCATGGTCTCTTACTCTGTGTAATGCCAAGATGCTCTTCTACTTCCCTCCTGGAAGTTCTCGATCTGACTCCCTCTGAGTCTCGATTTCCCTCCTGGAAATCCTTCTGCAGATGTCGAGATGCCCCATACTCTAATCGTCTGTGCAACTGCACCACTGATTTGGGTTTCTCGGCTAGAAACCCTCGGTAGCAACTCCCTCCTCTTGGCCTTGCACTGTCAAGTACTGTTCTGACTACAGTACCTCACCAGCTCCACTCTGCAGTGTTTCCACAACCTTCTAAACCCCAGCAACCCGAACGTGAGAGCTCCTAGGCTCTGCGTAGTCCCAACACCAACAACCCGGCCTCCTCAGCCAAATGCGTTAGCCCTCCTAGCTTCTGCGTGGCTCTGCGTGAGGCTCCCTTTGCCTTCTTTAGCCTCTACGCTGCCTCGTCTTGGCTCACCCTTGATGATGCAAGCACTGCGTCACCCTTCCCTTGTTGTTGCTCTACTAGGAACAACTTCTATCACCTCGGGACAATCGTTTTCTACTGCTATTGCTCCGCTCGGCTGATGTCCTCAGTCCTCCTCTGATCTACAATCGCACTCTGATAGCATGTTGAAGTTTCTAATTCTACCAGTTAGAAACCCTCCATGCACTTTATCTAATTTATTCCTACTTCCTTGTTTTGTTACTTAACAAGTTATTTACAATGTAAAATTGTAAATATTGAAAATAAACACTAGTGCATGCTCAACATATTACAAATCAACAACTGAAGGAAACAGAAACAATCACACCAAATGACACCGTTATTTTTGGACCAATGTCCCCGGAAAAACCCAATGTGGGAAAATTGGTGCAACCATCTGAGGGTTTACTTATTAAGCAATATCAGAGTACAATCTAGGTGCCAAAATCGACCTACCCAACAGAGAATTTTCTTAGCAGCAATACCTCTCAGTTTGAGACAAATTTCCCGGCTGAAACCCTGGATAATCCTTTCGGTAGCTCCTCAGCTCCAATCTGCCCTAGAAACCCCAGCATCTGGCTTTCTGGACTGTACTAGCCCATCTCTGCCCAACGCTGGCCCTCTGTCACCCTAAATGGGTCTGCGTCAGCCTTAGGAGGCCCTATGTCAGCCTTCTGACCCTCTGCGTCAGCAACACTAGCCTCTCTGAAGCTCTACGCAGCTCCCGACTACCTCTGCGTGAGCCCTGGTTGCTACTGCATCACTCTCTCTAGCTCCTGCACTACTCTTCCAGCACTAATTCTGCCTCTTTGTCTCTCTGTACTCAATGCCCCTCAGCTGCAACTCCAATCACTAATTCTATCTCTCTTAGCAAACCCCGCTCTAGAGAATAGAATGATTGATCACTCTGGTGTATTCTCCAAGTGACACTCAAGCCCCCTCTTATACTTTTCCCGTTGACATATCAACGACCGAGATTAAGTCCCTAATCAACGGCTAAGATTAGATCTGGCTTGATCCGCGTCTTTTGGACCATTCTAACACAGTTTCATATTAATTCACATTAATATTTTAATTTCCCTAAGTTTAGACTTAGGGACTCCATTAAAAATATTAATTATTTTAATATCTCCTAAACTGTTTAAAATCTGCCCAAACCCTTTCTGGGTATTGGATATCTCATGTGCTCCAACCTCTCCACCAAATTTGGTGGCTAGAGCACATCCGATGCTACCCCAAATCAACATGACATGGTCCATCACCTCATTTTCAATGAGATTTAGATTTGTCCTCTTCTTCCATGCAAGATAGTTTGAAGCCCCAATCAATTTGTTTTTTTCCTTGTAAAAAGTTATTTTGACAGATTCAAACATAAATATACTTACTTGTGAAGATGCTTCTTCCACTTGTTGCCTCCTTGAATTTGATGATGATATAATTAATAGAAAACTTCTCCTCCTTGACAAAGATAGTTCTATTCAGGAATGATCCTTGACCCAACACAAGAGCGAGATCTCTTTAGATCATTTGTTGATTTGGGGTAGCATCGGATGTGCCCTAGCCATGAAAATTGGTGGAGAGGCTAAAGCACATGAGATCTCCAAGACCCAGAAATGGTTTGGGCAGATTCTAACCGGTTTGGGAAATATTAAAATAATTAATATTTTTAATGGAGTTCCTAAGTCTAAACTTAAGAAAAATAAAATATTAATGGGTATTAATGTAAAACTGGGTTAGAAGGTTCCAAAAGTCATGGATCAAGCCAAATCTAATATTAGCCGTTGATTAGAGTTTTAATCTCGGACGTTGATGGCCCCGTTGACCAATACGTGTCAACTTCCCATAGCAGTACACCCCCTTTTCTTCGCAAAAGGGATAGCGCTTGATTGACATGTCTGTGCCATTCGACAGTCATCGTCGACTTGATCAATTTATGTTGTAAACCCAGTCTGCATATGTGAATTGTAAAATATCTTAGCAGAGTTGAGTAATGTATGTAAATTGCCTAGGTGGACCTAATTTTCTAGTGATAATCTACGTTCCGGAAGGTTTTTTGTCTCACCGATCCATGATCGGCAGAGTTTTTCTTCAGCCTAACCCCAACGCCGGAATGAATTTTGTCATTAGAATCTTAGAGGAATCCTAGTGTGTTGATCTGCTAGATTATATTTGGTCGCAGAACTGAGTGATCTATGAGGGTCTATGTCAAATGAGTTTTCCCCCTTGAGATGTAAAATTGTAAAAGTCATAATGTAAAAGTCTTGAGGGTTAGAAAGTGTTTTAATCCCCTCATAAGTCCTAAGTCCTAGGTCCTAGGTAATAATTCCCAAAGGCTAAGTTCGAGGATCCATCTAAACAATAAATTAAAAATTAAAAAATTGAAAAGATATAAAAATATAAAATATATATATATATAAATAATAATAATAATAATAAATAAAAAATAAAATAAAATAAATAATAAAATAAGATAAAAAACTTAAAAATAATAAAATAATATTTTTGAGTAAATAAATGAAAAATTTCAATTTTTTAATGCATTAAAAATTCGACGGATGAGATTAAGAGAGATCTTGATCCTCATCGACGGTCGAGATCATTTTGACATGGATCACTCGAACTAGCCGTTGGGAATTTTTCCTTTAAATAGGGTGCTAGGGGTCATTTGAGATCATTCGATCTATGAGTCTTGTGCTGAAGAAAACTCTCTTGTAAACTTTTTTTTTTCTGGTGCAAATAAAGAAAGACTTTGGGGTTGAAATCTTGTTAGTGTTACTCTCCTGAAGTGCTGTGAGTTGTTTTATTCTATGCATATTTTTATTTTTCAGCCATTAGTAATAGCTTGATGTAGAGTATTGTTGAACACAGGTATCTTGTTCACTTACTAGGGTTTGAATGGGTAATAAGATTTCTGAAATAATGGCAGGTATCTCCATTGTATCTGGAAACTAGTATTGTTTTTTCCCTCTTTATTGATGGTTGAAGTGAGCTGTGCAGGAAACCCTTATTGAGAAAATCAGTGGGCGTTTGGGGAAGTTCTCGGCTGAACCAGCCAACTCCCACAAGCATTCTTTTGCAGAGCCCAGCCAGTTTCGATCCTGGGTTTATCATTTAGAGTTTATTTTTGAGTTGCACGAGAGATTTCTGAAGTATTTCATAGTAAATCTGATATTCTGAAAATATTATATGCATTACTGAAAAATATGGCTATTCTGGAGTCAATAAACTGTAAATAATGGTAGTTGGTTTGTAGGGTTTTTAATGTTTATATATCTATTTTCTGGTTGCATATCTTTCCATTACAGGGTGCAAGGTTTTCTGAAGATCTCTGAGGGTTTGATCAGCTCCCCGCTATTATTCAGGGTTTTGTCATATTGCAGGTTTAATTGTGCTACAGAGACATTTTAAAAAAAAATTCTTTTGTGACAGAGCTGTGTTCTAGCCTCTCCATACCTGCTGCTCTTTTGCCCTTACTCCAACGTATCATCACCAAAGCTCCATCGTCGCAGTTCCAGCGTCCATTGATCAGTTCCATCTGCAAGCACATCACTGTAATCTCTGCATCCATTTCTTTTCCTGTGCAGTTACCATTTCCTACCTGCGTGCTACCATCTTGCACCATACCTCTACCCATCTCAAGCTGCGTTGCTCCACGCACAGCCATCATCAGCAACGCAGCTACGTTCAAATCCCTCACGCAATCACCTGTGCGCTGCATTTCTATTGCATATTTCCACCATCAAAACTACTGGTTGGCCATTCATCCGCTCTCATCCTGCATCAGAAACCCGTGTTTCCTTCCTTAACCGACGACAGCACCTGCACTGCATACAAAACAGTTAAAAAAAATATTTACGAGCTAGGTATCTGCGTTTTGGTATTGTTACGCTGTGGAGAGGATAAATTTTTATATGCGTGAGTCTTTCTTTTAGGTTCAACGTAGATACGATTTTAGTTTGAAGTTTGCGTTTCACATAACAGAAAAATAAAAGCCAATGTTTAGATTTTCATTATAATTTAGTTAGGGCTAGGTTTATAAATTTTGATTTAATTTTGTGTATCTTAGACTAAAGAAAATTTTAGTTAGATTTCATTTGACATAGTTTTAGATTTAGTCCTGTTTTTACTTTTGATAGAATTATTTTACTTTAGTTCGGTTTCAAAGTTTTAAATAAAAAATAAAAAAAGGGGAAAGGGGAGTTTCGATTTTCATTTGGGCGTTAGTGCTTTATTTTGTATAGTTAGTCTTAGAGTTAAGTTTTATTCTAGGATTTAAATTTAATTTTTGTTATGGTTTAGTTAAATTTTATTTTATTAAAATTTCATTAAAAAAATTATAAAATTATAAAAAGCAAAAAGGGTTTTTTTTATTCAGTTTAGATTTTAATATTATTTAGATTTTTTATTTTAAATTTTGTTATTTGAAAAATATAAAAATATTTTGGGAAATTTTTTGCCAATTTCAGTCTTCGCTCAGGAATTTCTTATATCTTTTCTACTGAGGCTAAAATTTTGATATGGGAATTAATGTGTTTAACATGCTTTAATGTTCATTTGAAGATTAACTACATGAATGTGATCTCTGGTTAGCATTTTACGTGGTTGAAGCACTTAATTTTTCGAATTTTATTTGCTAGAGTATTGTTGAGCCATTGAGCATTTATCGATTATCTCGCATTTGGCAAAAGGTTAACTTTTGTTTGAGTTATTTGATCGTTAATGAGCTCATATTTCTGCAAGCATTTGGTAAATAATCATTCAGTCATTAACTCTATAAGGCACTGGTCTATTAACTTACTAAAATCAATTAAGTGCTTGTTCCCCCCTCGTGTCTCCCAACCCAACTAGTCCTCAGTTGGTCATCCATTTTCCCATAGGGTCTACCCCCCTTAGCCGCGGGAGACAGGCTTAAACAGAGAGATCGGGGATCACGGTGACAACCCCCGGTCTGAGCGTTGTCGTGACAATCTGTGCGTCAACAGGCCCAACGAGAAAAGTATAAGAGTAGGCTTGAGGGTCAGTTGGAGAACACACCAGAGTGATCAATCATTCATTTTGCTATAGCAAGGTTGCTAAGCAAAAGTGAATCAGTGATCAACAACGAGGGGCAGTGACTACATTGCAGAGAGGAAGAGTTAGTACAAGAGAGACAATGCAGAGCTTGGAGAGGTTGATGCAGAGGCGGCTGAGTGCTACGCAGAGGCAGTTTGGAGCTACGCAGAGCCATAAGAGGCCAGCGTGGGTGACGCAAAGGGTCTAAGGGCTGACGCAGAAGCTTCAGTAGTTGCGCAGAGGCTAGCAGAGCTGATGCAGGGCCAAGAGGCAGCACTGGGAGGATTTTCGTGGGGCAAACTGGGTGCTGGTGAGCCGAATAGGGTGACGCAGTCCCTATCAGAGTGACGCAGAGTAGTGGAAGCTGCAATTGTTGTTGTGGGATCGTTCATCCGATGATTATTCAGCCAGAATATCTGTCTCCAAGGAGAGGTACTACTGTCGAGGGCATTCTCTGTTGGGTGAGCCATTTCTGGCACCCTAGCTGTATTCTGAAAACTGCATAATAATAAAACCCTCTGAATAGCTGCACCGGTTTTCCCACATTGGGTTTTTCCAGGGACGTTGGTCCAAAAATAACGGTGTCATTTGTGTGCTTGTTTTCTTTCAGTTGATGGTCTATAGATTTTAATACTGTACTTGTGTTTATTTTCAATATTTACATGGTAAATAACTTGCTAAGTAATTAAACAAGTAGGAAAAAATAAACCAGATAGTACAAGAAGAATTTCTAATGGGTTAAACTTAGAAATTCCAACATGGTATCAGAGCCAAGTTGCAGATCACAGGAAAACTGAAGGCATCAGCCGAGCAAAGCATTTGCAGCAGATTCAACTGTCTCGAGTGACAGAGTTGATCCTTGCAGAAGGCAACAGAGGAAGGAGTGACGCAGAAGGACTACATCATCATTCTGGGCCAGAGAAAGAGAAAGGCAACGCAAAGGCTAAGGGAGGAAAAATCAGGCTGATGCAATTCGACGCAGAGGCTAGGAGGGCTAACGCAGTTGGCTGAGGGAACTGATCTGTCGGTGTCGGGATTGCGCAGAGCCAAGTAGCTCAATCCTTCAGTTGCTGGGGTATCGAAGGCTGTGGGTAATTTGCGGAGCGAAGCTGGTGAGGTACTGTGGTCAGAACAGTACCTAACAGGGCAAGACCAAGGTGGAGGGAGTTGCTGCTGAGGCAGATTTCTAGCCAAGAAATCTGGATCAGCGGTGCAGTTGCACAGATGATCAGAGAGGGGCAACTTGACGTTGGCAGAGGGATTTCCAGAAGGGAAATCGAGACTCAGAGGGAGTCGAACCGAGAAATTCCAGACAGGAAGTTGAGAGACTCAGTAGGAGTCAAATAGAGGACTTCCAAGAGGGAAGGAGAGAGACTCGGAGGAGTCGAAAGAAAAGCAACGAGATGGTCGTGAATGGGCTGAGAGATCAGGATAGGCTGGACGAAGCGTCCAACTTTTTGGTCTGGAAGGCCAGGATCTTGTCCATTCTAGACAGACATCGCCTCAAGGGCTTCGTCATGAGAGTGATAGCTGTCCCAGTTGACCCAATAGCTAATGAAAGGTACGAGGAGGCAATGGTGAAAGCTAAGTGCATCATCCTTGATGGGGTCAAGGATCATGTGGTACCACATATTGCGGAGAAAGAAACGACGAAGGAGATGTGGGATGCCTTGAAGACATTGTACCAGCATACTTCCATGCAGAGGAAGATGCTCTTGGAGAATCAACTATGGGCATACCAAATGCAGAAGGGAGAGAAGATAGATGTCTTCCTTGGTCGCTTGAAGGAGATCCGTGAACAGCTAACTTCCATAGGGGCCACGCTGAATGAGGAATTGATGGTGAGGACCGCACTGAACGCTGTTTCCAAGGATTAGGAGGTATTTGTCCAGAGCATACTGGGCAAGATGAGTCTTCTAGATTGGGAAGAACTGTGGGCGACTCTTCGTCAAGAAGAGATCAAACGGCTGACCAAGGCGGGGAGTAGCAGCAAAGGGGTCAGAATCAAGGAGGAAGAAGAGGATGCGGCTCTAGCATCTGCAGGAAAGCAGGAGAAGAGGAAGAAGAAGGACCTCTCCAAGGTCAAGTGCTTCCATTGTGGGGAACTGGGTCATTTTGCGAACCAGTGTCCTAGGAAGAAGAGCAAGGGAGAGGCTTCGGACTCGAAGGCAGCGCCTGCAAAGGCAGAGAAAGAAGTCGAGGAGGAGGACAATTGTGCCATGAGTGCTCATGTGCCACTTGAGAAGAAGTGGGGAGACATCGAGTTGTAGTCAGAGGACTATAGGCAATGAGGGGCGGGATCCTCGAGGTACCCAACCTCTTGGATTATACCTCACTACGGGAGCCCCAAAGAGGAGTAGTAGGATTGGCGGATGTCAGTAGAGACGGATGCAGATGGAGCGACAGAGAGTGCTATAGTGCAGGAGTCTCGGGACAGCACGAGGCTAGCAGGCTGCAACAATGCGAGAGGCACGGGAGTGTTGCACCAGTGCAGGATGGCACAGAGAAGTGTGAAACGGTGCGAGATGCAGAGAGTTGTTGCAGCAACGCAGAGGTCAGTAGAGGGAGCACTTGTTAGCAGCAAAGGGAGCTTCAGCATTGGAAGTTTTAACCTGATAGGGATGTCAGAGTTGGGTGGATCAGTTACTTACTTCTCAGTAACTGAGTTGCAGTGCAATTGCAATATGCAGTAGCACGATGCAGCATGATGAGAGGGGATGCACTGCATCTCACTACAGATGCAGTGTTGGGAAGATGGACTAGCAACATCACGAATGCAGAGGGCGTTGTCGTACGGATGCAGCAGTAGCAGTGGTAGGGCCATGGACAGCAGTACAGGATGCAGCAGTGTAGAGGATGTTGGGCGGGGAGGACTAGCATCAGCACAGGGACCAGTGTCGTATAATTAGTGTGATACTCAGTGTGGAGTATTACTAGAGCACAGTCCTCGCTAAGAGGTGTTGATTTGGTAGCATCGGATGTGCTCTAGCCATGAAAATTGGTGGAGAGGCTAAAACACATGAGATCTCCAAGACGTAGGAAAGGTTTGGGCAGATTCTAACCAGTTTGGAAGGTATTAAAATAATTAATATTTTTAATGGAGTTCCTAAGTCTAAACTTCAGAAAAATAAAATATTAATCGGTATTAATATAAAATTGGATTAGAAGGTTCCAAAAGTCATGGATCAAGCCAAATCTAGTCTTAGCCGTTGATTAGAGTTTTAATCTCGGTTGTTGATGGACCAATGGGAAAAGTATAAGAGGAGGCTTGAGGGTCAGTTGGAGAACACACCAGAATGATTAGTGATTCATTTTGATAGAGCGGGGTTGCTAAGCAAAAGTGAATTAGTGATCAGCAGCGAGGGGCAATGAATACATTGCAGAGAGGCAGAGTTAGTACAAGAGAGACAGCGCGAAGCCTAGAGAGGTTGACACAGAGGCAGCTGAGTGCTACGTAGAGGCTATTGGGAGCTACGCAGAGCCAGAAGAGAACATAGTGGGTGACACAGAGGATCTAACGGCTGACGCAGAAGCTTCAGTAGTTGCGCACAGGCTAGCAGAGCTGACGCAGTGCCAAGAGGCAGCGCTGGGAGGATTTTCGTGGGGCAGACTAGGTGCTGGTGAGCCAGATAGGGTGACGCAATCCCTATCAGAGTGACGCAAAGCAGTGGACGCTGCAATTATTGCTGTGGGATCATTCACCCGGTGATTATTCAGCCGGAATCTCTGTCTCCGAGGAGAGGTACTACTGTCGAGCACACTCTTTGTTGGGTGAGCCATTTCTAACACCCTAGTTGTATTTTGAAAACTGTAAAATAATAAAACCTTCTGAATAGCTGCACCGGTTTTCCCACATTGGGTTTTTCCGGGGACATTGGTCCAAAAATAACGGTGTCACTTGTGTGCTTCTTTTCTTTCAGTTGATGATTTGTAGATATTGATACTATATTTGTGTTTATTTTCAGTATGTACATGGTAAATAACTTGTTAAGTAATATAACAAGTAGGGAGAAATAAACCAGATAGTACAAGAAGAATTTCTAACAGGTTAAACTTAGAAATTCCAACACCCTTAGAACCTTTTGAAGATGATGACAACGTCCTTGATCTCGCTTCTCTAGGATGAATAGTCTTCAAGAAACTTTCATTTGTAGGTCCCTTCAACTTGAGTAGGGTCTTTGTGGTCTTTCGAGGATCCCAAGACTTCTTCTGGTGTAGACTTCTTTGATCTAGGGTTTTAACACTTCTTTGTAGATTTTGACTTCACTTTGATATCCTTCAAGATTTGATCCTTGAGTTCTTGTGTGTCCCTTGACGAGATGCCCTTTCCTTGATTTGTGACCAAAGCTCTGATACCTTGTTGAGAAATCTAGGGCATAGCAATTAACTAATTTCTCTTTTCATGATAATTGTTTGTGAATGCCTTTTACTTCTTTAGATTAGGATCTTTCTTTTCTTAGATTATTATAGTCTTCTTGTTCATCAAATAGTTACCAAATCATGAACAATAAAGAGTCAAGAGACAAAGAATGTAGGCAACCAGTCAGGGCCAAAACCTCTCCAACTTGAGAGGAAAACCCAAACGAATTCTTCTTCTTATAAAACTTCAACTGACAAATACCAAGACCCTTGACCTATTAACCATTCCAAGACCAAGTCACAAGGCTTCCTTAACTTCTTCTTTGAGACAGTCAAACCTCTTTCCTCTTCTCACTGCTTCGACTAACCTTCAAAACCCAGTCCTTGTCTTAGATCTGCAACTTTCAGCCCTTCTTTGGAAACCCTAGTTTCAGTACTTGAGAGAAATATTATCTCTCAACTTCCTTCACTTGAGATGGAGACTATTCCTTCCTTAACTCGGTTAGAGGATCCACTTGATTTCCTCCTAAACTTGTCTTCTCAAGATGACTATAATATCTCGACCCTTACTGCAGATGACAACACTATATTCTCGCACGTGTGGAGGTATTAGCCCAAAAACAAATCCAAATGAACTCGGTTGTCTTCCTCTTTCTTTGCTTGGTGATAAGACTTCTCTTTTTTTGATCTTCGCACCTTTTCTCATTCAGATTGCCTTTACCAAAATTGTGTTCTCAAAATGAAGGTCGAGTGGCCTATATATAGTACTGTTCCATCAAATAAGCCAACTTGTGCCACTGGTAAGCCAACTTTTCATCCAAGGAGCGTCCTTTTTCTTCTTTTGAAGGCCGACATGAGGGGGAGCTTGTGACAAGGTCTTGGAGGGTTTGTGACATAATCAAATTTTCTTTTTACAATGTGTAATATGCCCAAAAGGGTCTTCAAACTTTGACATTGACTCTATAGATTTTATGACATGATGACCAAACCTAATAGCTCTCAATGGGAGCTTCTATCAAAAATAAAATTCCTTGAGCATAAAACCCATGACCCACGTATTACAAAATAAATTTATTTTTCTTCTTTTCATCAATTACATAAAATCATACTTACACGTCATTATGAAGACCAAACCTAGTTACATATTTCTATTGATTTGGGGTAGCATCGGATGTGCTCTAGGCCTCAAAATTTGTAGGAAGGCTTAGACACATGCATTCTCCAATACCCATAAATTGTTTTGGGAAATTCCACCCGAAAACAATTTTATTAAAATAATAAACTATTTTTAATGGGACCCTAAGTCTAAACTTAGGAAATTAAAATAATTAATCACTATAATCTACACTGTGGATGGAACTTCTAGAAGAAGGCGGAGATCAAGTCAAATAATCCTAACCATTGATTAGAATCTAATCTGGGTCGTTGAATGATCAACGAGAGGATTATAAGAGACTTGATGGGAACTGGGAGAACACACGAGAGGCAGATATTCAATTACCCAAGTAAGATCGATTTTCTCACTGGTCTAAGTTCGGCAAGAGAAAATCGAATCAAAGGAAGAGTTGCAGGTGAGAAAGAGAGTGAGGGCATCAACACATTCAAAGAGTGCAAGGTAGCAAGATGCAGAGCAGGAACAAGGTGATGCAGAAAGAGGCAGTTTGATGCAGAGGAAGGATTCCGAGGAAGAAGAAGTACTTCACCTGGGGTAGAACTTGGTCAAGAAGTGTCTGTAAAATTTCTCATTCCTATTTTGCTGATTGTAATTTGTACAAGAGAATTTGCTGAAGAATAATAAAAACCCTCATCTACTGCACAAGTTTTCCCACATTGGGTTTCTCCGGGGACGATTGTCCAAAAATAATTGTGTCATTGTGGTTGCATTTGTGCTAATATATTTCCTTACATTTACATTTTACAATGTTTTAATTGTGAAGGCTACAGTAGAATATATTTCAATATTTGTCGTAAAAATATTGTGGATAACTTATTTCTAAGGTAATAAGTAGAAGAAATAATATTAATCACTGTAGAAGGATTTATATTTAGAAATTTTCACATGGTATCAGAAGTACAGGGAAGCAGAAGAAAGAAGCTGGAGGACCCAGCGTTGAAAGGAGAAGGGAATTCGAAATTCTTGCAGGGGCAGAAATTTGAATCTCCCAGAGGATTGCACAATTCAAGCCAAGGAGATTGGATTTCGTGGGAAAACTCTCTCTGAGTGAGTCGACAGAGAGGTAAGTCTTTGCAATTGAAATTTGTCGGTGGTAGAAGGAACAACACATCAAAAGATTAAGCAAGGAGGGTTGTCTCAAGTGGGATGTAGTTTTTCCTACAGCAGTTGTTGGGACAGGTTAGTGTCATAAATTGGCACAATATGGATACTCAAAGTGTCTCAAATTTATCTACCAGATTAGATGAAGAATTCACATGCCTAGCAAATTCAGCGTCAGCGGATGTTTGGTATATTGATAGCGGGGCCTCAGCGCATATGACTCGAGTACGAGAACATTTCTCGAGCCAAATAACTATGGGAAACAGAACAAAATGTACTCCAGTAGGGAGAGGCACCATAGCTTTTCAGACGGAAGTAGGGACCAACATCCGAGCCACCAATGCTCTGCATGTGCCAAGATTAGAAATGAACTTGATTTCAGTGTCTCAATTACAGGACATGGGATATGATGTATACTTCATGGGAAAGAATTTATACATCAAGAATCCAAGCTGGAAGAAGAAAAATCAAATTGGGGTTTGAAGCAACAAGTTGTATAGGTTGCAGCTCGAATCACTAATGGCACTGATAGGCAGCAACTGTAATGGTGAGAAGGAGCAAAATGAATTAGGAACTTACACCATGGAACACTGAGGATGCTCAGAGAGACTGGTACTCTAGTGAACATGATGACTTATGCAAAGGATGTGTGAAAGGAAAGTACATTAAAGCAACTTTTTCCAGAAGTAACAATAGAGCAGGATGCATATTAGGATTAATACACTCAGATATCTGCGGTCCTATGTCCACAAGGGCTCTTAATGGTGGCAAATACTTCGTCACCTTTATTGATGATGGCTCTAGAAAAACCTGGATCTATTTCTTAAAGACCAAGGATGAGGTCTTTGATCGTTTCCGAGAGTTTAAAGCTCTCGTTGAAAATATGACAGGAAAAAAGATAAAGGTATTGCATTCAAATAATGGTGGAGAGTATATAGACAAAGACTTCACATATTTTTGTGCAAAGGAGGGTATCAAAAGGGAGTGGACAGCTCCATATAATCTGGAGCAGAATAAAGTAGCTAAATGGAAAAACAGAACTATTGTTGGGACAGCCAAAGCTATGTTGTATGATCAGGATCCACCTAGGTATCTATGGGCAGAAGCTTGCAACATAGCAGTATATATCCATAATAAAACTCCTCATAGAGCATTGGAGAAGAGAACGCCCGAAGGAGTTTTCAAAGGGAAGAAGACGGAAGTCAGTTATCTCAAGATATTCGGAAGCGTGGCTTATTGTCACATTCCAAACGAGAAGCGTAATAAACTGGATCAGACTACAGAAAAGGGGTATCTCGTAGGATACAGTGACACTTCAAAGGGATATAGAATCTACATTCCTGGCAGTAAGAAGATTGTAGTAAGATGGGATGCAAAGTTCATGGAAGACAGAGCTTTCAGGAAATCTCGTGAGATGCTAGTAGAAGATCGGTTAGGAGATGTTCCATTAGTCCAAGAACAGCAGGGGCAGCAAGAAGGACAGAAAGGAGGACATACACCTGGATCAAGTACAGTGACCAGCACCAGTATCTCCTCAGAAGGAGGAAATGCAGATGATTCTCAACAGACGGAACGATAGGATCAGGAGGAAGAGTTGGTTGAGCCTCCTACCACCAGTGGTAGAACTAGAAGAGAAATACGACAAACACTGAGGGATAAAGAGGAGTTTGTTGGAGTTCTGAGAACCGAGAAGAGGCAGCGTAGACAACCAGATAGATACCAGGCATTGGTAGCTCAGGTTGAAGAACCCTCTAGCTTTCAGGAAGTTGTTCAACACCAAGTATGGGTGGATGCCATGGTGGAAGAATACAACTCCATCATGACGAATGATGTATGTGAAGAAGTACCTGGACCAGAAGATAGATCATTTGTACGATCACGATGGGTCTACAAGATCAAGTATGCTGCAGACGGCAATATAGAGAAGTACAAGGCAAGGTTCGTGGCAAAGGGGTATGCTCAGAAAGAAGGAATAGACTATGAAGAGACCTTCGCCCCAGTTGCTCGATACACCTCTATTAGATATGTCATATCCCTAGCAGCTCAAATGGGATGGGAGATTCACCAAATGGATGTCAAGACAACATTTTTGAACGGAGTGATAAAAGGGGCGTATATAGAACAGCCCGAAGGCTTCGAAACTCATGAGAAGAAAACTCATGTTTGCAGGTTAAAGAAAGCCCTGTACGGACTCAAGCACGCACCCAAAGCATGGTATGGTCGGATTGATAATTACTTGCAACAGTTGGGATTTATCAAGCGTGATGGTGATCCCAATCTCTACTATTTGTTGGTAGAGAATGAGCCACTTATTCTAGTATTGTATGTAGATGACCTGTTCCTAACTAGGTCATCCAGGCTCATCCAGGATTACAAGAAAAATTTTGAAGCCGAATTCAACATGAAAGACTTGGGATTGAAGCATTATTTTCTAGGGTTGGAAGTTTGGCAAAAGAATGGGGAGATCT
This sequence comes from Pinus tabuliformis, assembly GCA_031772625.1. Lineage (NCBI taxonomy): Eukaryota > Viridiplantae > Streptophyta > Pinopsida > Pinales > Pinaceae > Pinus > Pinus tabuliformis. The sequence continues at coordinate 518,351,317 of CM062812.1, read as the reverse complement.
TCCTTGGACAAGGAAGGTACGCTACAGAAATTCTGAAGAGATTCAGAATGCAGAATTACCGACCCATGGCTACTCCCATGATCACCAACTGGAAGAAAATAGATGCATCGAAAGATAAGGAGGTAGATCCCACCTTGTACAGGCAACTCATTAGGTCGCTTATATATCTGGTCAACACTAGGCCAAACATTTGTTTCGCTTTCAACACTCTTAGTCAATTCATGGTGGAACCAAAAACGGTGCATTGGGCAACAGCGAGACACATTCTTAGGTATGTACACGGAACAATCGGATATGGGTGGAAGTACTCCTAAGGGGAGGGCATCAGTTTGAATGGGTTCACTGATGCAGATTGGGCAAGTAATTCAGTAGACCGAAAAAGTACCTCAAGGTACTGCTTCAGTGTTGGATCAGGGATGATATCTTGGTGCATCAGGAAGCAGAAATCGATAACACGAGCTCAGCAGAAGCACAATATATGGCAGCCAGCACAACTACGTGCGAAGCCATATGGCTTAGAAATTGCTTGTGAACTTATTCAAAAAAAGGATGGAAGCAACCAAGGTTTACTATGATAATCAGAGTTCTATCAAACTCTCTGAGAATCCAGTATTTCATGATCAATCGAAACATATAGATATTTGTTGTCACTTTATCAGAGACTGTGTTCAACATGGGGCAGTACAGCTACAGTATGTCCCCACAGGAGAGAAAGTGGTCGATATACTCACAAAGGCTCTCGGAAGAGCTAAGTTCACTTAGTTCAGAGAGCAGCTAGGTATGGTTGAAAATCTGTTTCAGTAAGAGCAGCAATTTGCAATGCAAGGATAGTTGGCAGTGGCAGTGCCAGCAGCAAAACAGATGCAGACATTCAGAGGGAGTTGTAGTACAGATGTAGCATTGACAGTGGTAGTGTCAAAGGCAGCAGTATAGTTGCAGTAGTAACGTAGTAGTTGGTGGACAACATGTCAGATATCAACAACACAAAGGACGATGCTTCAGAGTCAGAGCAGTATGAAGTAATAGTATATTGCTAGAGCACATTCCTCACTAAGAGGGAGTGTTGATTTGGGGTAGCATTGGATGTGCTCTAGGCCTCAAAATTGGTAGGAAGTCTTAGACACATGCATTCTCCAATACCCGTAAATCGTTTTGGGAAATTCCACCCAAAAACAATTTTATTAAAATAATTAATTATTTTTAATGAGACCCTAAGTCTAAACTTAGGAAATTAAAATAATTAATGGGTATTAATCTAAGTCACATGACACGAGGACACGAGACACGGAGGACACGTAAATACGAGTATTCAATATGAAACGCAGCGACCTGGAAACAGGACACGGGGGACACGTTTTATATATATAGATATATATACCGAAATATAGTTTTTTATCCATATTAAATTGTAGGTTGCAGCTTATCTAATCAAATTAAAATATAATTACTTCTCAAAGTTCATAGTTCACTTTAAAAAAATAAATAGAATCAAAATTTACTATTTAGAAATTAGAATGTGATATGCTTGGTCTTGATTCTTGAATATTCAATGTTCATTGTTCATGTACAACTTACAAGCACATAGGAAAATAACTAAAGTCTAATCCTATTGATTTCCTCTGCCCCTCTTGCGAGAAAATGCCACAGCTTTCCCTTTCCCTCTAGATATAGATGCTGGTGCTGGTGGAGTTGGCAATGGAGTTTGCTATGCTCTAGAAGCTGAAGAACTAGAAGTAGGAGCTATAGGAGGTATACCACGTCCTCTACTGGTGGCAGGGGTAGCCCAGGCAGGTGGTGTCACCTGGAAACACTACAATCTCTCAATCCTGAAATCCTGAAAAACTGATAAGTCTGCTGCATTTTGAATGAAATCTAAAATTCTACTTTCTCCATATGAAATCCAATGAGGCCGGAACCACTCTCAAACATCCTGAGTCATTTCATGGTAATGTTAAAAATTTAAGTAAAAGGATGAAAATGAAGATTAAGGAGAATGTCACTTTTACTTTAAGAATTTAACATTACCATGAATAGCATATCAATACTAGGGCCTAGACTTGATCATTAAGCTACTCCACTCAAAAATTATTTGTTTCTTTCAAAAAAAATTGCAGCTTATGCAGGCAACATTTTCTATCAACGGAATATGCGTTTCCCAGATGCAGAACATGACAAAAACCGGCGAATATGTTTTACATTTTACAGGACACGATGAAAAACGTTTTCGACACGTTTTAGGGTCGTTTTCGTGTCCGACACGTAAATACGGGACACGGGACCTTGGAGGACGTGTCCTGTGACTTAGGTATTAATCTAAATTGTGTATGGAACTTGTAGAAGAAGGCAGAGATCAAGTCAAATAATCCTAACCATTGATTAGAATCTAATCTGGGCCGGTGAATGATCAACGAGAGGATTATAAGAAGAGACTTGATGGGCACTTGGAGAACACACTAGAGGCAGATACTCAGTTACCCGAGTAAGATCGATTTTCTCACTGGTCGAAGTTCGGCAAGAGAAAATTGAATCAGAGGGAGAGTTGTAGGTGAGAAAGAGAGTGAGGGCATCAACACATTCAGAGAGTGCAAGGCAACAAGACGCAGAGCAGGAATAGGGTGACACAGAAAGAGGCAGCGCAGAGGCAGTTTGACGCAGAGCCTGCGTGGGCAGCTTGACGCTGAGCTTGGGAGAGCAGTTTGACGCAGAGAGGATCAAAAGGATTCTGGGGAAGAAGTACTTCACCTGGGGTAGAACTTGGTCAAGAAGTGTCTGTAAAATTTCTCATTCCTATTTTGTTGGTTGTAATTTGTACAAGAGAATTTGCTGAAGAATAATAAAAACCCTCATCTGCTGCACTGGTTTTCCCACATTGGGTTTTTCCGGGGACGATTGTCCAAAAATAACTGTCATTGTGGTTGTATTTGTGCTAGTATATTTCCTTACATTTACTTTCTGCAATGTTTTAATTGTGAAGGCTACAATAGAATATATTTCGATATTTACCATAAGAATACTATGGATAACTTATTTCTGAGGTAATAAATAGAATAAATAATATTAATCACTGCGGTAGGATTTTTGTTTAGAAATTTTCAAACTTTCAACACTTCTTGACCTTCGCTCTCTCTCCTTTGACTTTTGCTCTTTTTCGCTTCTTTTCTTGCTCTTGCTTGCATCGAAATTGAAGAAGTTAATGTGTCCAAATGAGGTTGAACTTTTCTCTATATATACACATCCAGGAGGGCGAATTGTTCCTTCTAGGGCCAACTTGTCTAGGAAGGGCCGACTTGGTCTTGTGGATGACAAAATGACTCTTTTGGCTCAAATAAAATTATTTTTCACCTTCCCTTCAAATGTCCAAATGGGACATGACTTGAGTACAATAGATTGACTCATGACAAGTTTTCTTTTGACTCAATAAACCCTAGAAGCATGAAGAACATGCTTGACTAATGAAATAATAATTTATTTTTCTTCTTTTGTTTTTTCATGAAATACATAATGATACAAGTACAATGATAATTGTGAAGACTGAACCTAGTTAAATTTTTCAACACCTATTTCATACCATTCTACCACCCCACTTACTAATATGGTAATATTCTTGTCTGAGGAAAGTCTGCAATATGTTAGGATGCAACTCTGAACAGTCATCAAAAGAACCTCAAAAGTATTTCTCTAACTAGATTTCCATCAACTTGCTGAAGCATCTGTTTTCTGAATTTACAGTGTAGTGGTACTCACCCCTCATAAAAGATTTTAAATCAAAGTATCTGATGTACTAGTACCTTGACCAGATATTTTACAATTTTGCGTCCAATTCCCCTTCTCTGGTATGCAGGATCAACTGCCACATCGCAGATAGTAGCCTGCGACATTCATAGGAAAAAGCAAAACATAACATGCTCAAATTTCACACATAAAACATTTCATCAGTGATAAATTTCTTCCATTAACAATGTAGTAAAGGGCAGCAGCATATACTTACAATAAATGCACCATCTGAAATCAGACGTCCTACTCCTGTTTTACAAATAAAGAAGAACATGTAGTCAGAAAGATAAAAAAGTGCCAAATCCAACCTAAATATATTCCTCAGGCTGTAGAACAGGATTCTCGCAAACTTTAAAAATGATATTTTTCTTAAAACTTCTGTAAAAATCAAAACAGGGCCCTAAACAATCATGACAATCATATCCCAGGCTTTTCCTAACAGTATCAAAAAGTATATTAATTTTTCAATTATGAGAGATCATGTTTTAACTTTTGACCAAAGACCCAGCTATATCATTTTGTATTCATTAACACACAGAAAGAGAACTTAGTTATTACTAAGGTACCAAGGTATGTAAGCAAAGAGAGTATTATGAATAAATATTTTGTGTTAGTCCTGAAAGTCCTCTTAATGTTAAGATCACTAGTTTACTTGTTACTCAAAGTGTTTGACTCTTGCTGTGAGTATGGCACGTTAAAGGGAGACAGTTTCATGAGGATGTTTTGAGTTTTGACTATTGAGATTTAAAAGGGTCACCAGAAGAATCAATGGAACCAAATCTCACCCAAATTCTGAAATAGCCACCTCATAAATATGCGACACAGAGATAGGTCTAGTGTGCTAGAACAAAAGTACAAAACCCAAGCACAAGTGCCGAAAAACAGGAAAAACACAAGTGCACATAAGAGAAATATACCAATCTCAATAGGGAACTCAAAATTAAGTGCCAGTGGGCTTATAATGCTTTGTATTTCAAATCAAAATATCATTAGATGAGATTATATAAATGAGAGCTTGAGTTGCGTATTTATACACTATTCAAGTAAGAAGTTCCTTCAAGAGGGGGTTGAGGACTTGCTACGGAAAAATCTAGCAAGCCCAATGCAAAGCCTCACTTGGGGGGCCAAATCTTATGGCAACAAGAGAAAAGGTCGTCGCTGTCAGCTCAACAACATTTTTACTTCTCTTTGGTGGTATTAAACCACAAGGGGGGCATCCCTAGATCAACTAAAGGATATTTGAATGCTATGGCTAAAGGTGATGAATAAGAGGTCTATAATATGGCCTAGAGTACTAGAAAATCCTAGAAAAATGCAGATGTTCTATACCAAGACTCAAATAATCTATGCCTAAACCAAACATAAGGCTGTTGTAAGTCAGGGTTTGAATGATATGCAATAATAAGATGCACAATTCCAGGATGACCATGCACTATGCTAGATTTGCATTTATATGTTAAATTATGAGCCACAAACAAAACAGAAATTCAGTTTTATGCAGAAAATTTCCCTAAAAACCCTAGTAACTAACCCTAGATGTCTAGGAACAACAAAAAGAGGAAGAAATTTAATAAATTTTTTGGATGATCAACACAACTAAGATTAGTGCCTTATCCTACAAGGGTTTAGTGGAGCTTTCTAGGGATAAATTTCATGGAAGAAACTTTGATGGAGTAAAGGGGGATGACTAGGGCATCCACTTTTAAAACCCTAACTATTTTTCTTGTGAGGGGAGAAATTAAATATAAGGAATGCACAATTAGAGTTTCCTTATAGGCTTCCAAGAGAACAATTTTGCATGCAATAATGGAGCAAGATTTCAACATATATTCATCATTTAAACATGGCATAAATATAAACCCTACTTCATACATACAATATGCAAAATATCAAAGATAAAGCATTAATTTACAAAACTCTCCAAGCAAGCACTTCTTTCAATACTAGAAAAAAATCTCGATGCAAAAGATCACCTCCACAAGAAATTAGAACCATAGAAAATCGCATCATTCGCAATGTAGCGAAAAAGACTAATTCACACGCCTAAAAGAGAGGAATAAATAATGTGTGATGAGGAAATGAAATGAGGGAGGTGTTACCTCCCGAGATGTACTTGTGAAAATTTCTAAACTGAAATTCTACTGCAGCAACTGATTTATTTCACCTACTTATTATTGACAATAAGTTATTTACGAAATCCCTTCAACAAATATCAAAATAAATTCTACTGCAATTATTACACAATTACCCAAAGAAAAAATACATGCACAAGAACCAATCACATCAAAACAGTGGTATTTGGACAATTGTCCCCGGAAAAACCCAATACAGAAAACCAGTGCAAAGGATGAGAGCTTTATTAATCTTCAGCAGCGATTGCTTTTATAATGAATGATTTTACAGAGAAATTGAAAGAAAACACCTGAGACTCTCCCTTTGAGACTTTCTAACACTTTGGAGACCCTACTCCCACTCTTGCGTCACCTCTGCGTCACTTTGTGTGGCTTTGAGTGGCTCTGCGTCCCTCTATGTCAGCCTCTGTGACGGCCACGTCTCTCCTCTGGACTACGTTTCTCTCTGCACTGTCTCCCACTGTCCCTGTGTCACCTCCTCCTCAATCATTGTTTGTTGTTGATGCCCTCCTATTCCTCGACCCTGCAACTCTCCCTCTCAAATCAATCTCCTTTACTTGAGAATTGGTTTTCCTATATATACTGAGTATTTGCCTAGTGTGTCTCCAAATGATTCTCAAGTCTTCTCTTATACTTTTCTTGTTGATGAATCAACGGCCAAGATTAAGTCTCTAATCAATGGCTAAGATTAAAACAGACTTGATCCTCGTCTCTTAGAAGCTTCTCACCCTTATCTTTATTAATACCCATTAATATTTTTATTTTTCTAAGTTTAGACTTAGGAACCTGTTGTCGCATGGATTGTCTGGGCAGCGCGACAACGCTCAGACCAGGGGCTGTCACCCTAATCCCTGATCTCTCCGTTTAAGCCGTCTCCCGAGGCTAAGGGGGGTAGACCCTGTGGAATAAAGGAAGACCAATTGTGGACCAGTTGGTTTGGGAGACATAGCAAGGCAATTTAGCACCTGATTGATTTTAGAAATTAATGTACCAGTGCCTTATGGAGTTAATGATTAAATGACTATTTACTAAATGTTGTAGAAATATGAACCTTGTAAAACAATCATTTATCGCCAAATAACCCAAGAAATGAAAAATATTCGATAAATGCACAATGCTTTAACAATGTTCCAGCAATTAAACTTCAAAAAATCAAATGCTTTAAATGGCCATAAAATTTAAATGCTAATCAGTTACCACTTTCATATAGCTAACTTTAAATAAACATTTGAGTGCATTTAACTATAGAGAAATGGAACATAGATACCACAAAAGACACCAAAAATGAATTTCCAATTTTCAGTTAAGCTTTTCAAAATTTTTAATTTTTAAATAAAACAAAACTACACTAAGCAAAAACTAAAGTAAATGAAACTTAAAATTATTAAAACTAAACTAAACTAAATGAAATTTAAAATTGTTAAAACTAAATTCTAAAATCAAATAAATCTAAAAAAAAGATCAAAGCAAAATATGAACCCATTAAAATCTAAAATTTAAAACTTTTTATGACTTTTTTATTTTTTATTTTTTATGATTTTAAAATTATAAACTTAAAATTTATAAAAAACTAAATTCTCAAAAAAAAAAACTCAAATCTAAATCAAAATAAAAAAATTTAATCTAGCCTAAAACTAAAACAACATACGCATATATCATAATAAAAATACCTACGCTAAACCTATACTGACCAGCATACACACATAAAAAGAAAATAAAAAAAAATAAGGTCTGATAACCCTTACTCACGCACAACAAAACGTCAAATGAAAAGAAAAACGTGCATTTGTGTTTACAGTTGTGTGCAAGCTTGAGGCACGCTTGGACGACGGCAACAGAGGAAGGAACAGGTCTAGGCACGGAGGTTTGATGGAGCTGGCAGCTGAATGGAGGCACTGCGGAGTGGGAAGAGCAACGTGAATGAGGAGCAAAGAAGGAGAAACGGATCTGCAGCGTTTTGGCAGCGATGGAAAGGTGGCGTGCAGGCAGCAATGTCAACACGGATGAGAGAGCTGCATGGAATGAGTTGCTACAGGGATACGTGGAAAGGGGCGTAACTGCAATGGTTTTGAATACGCAGTGAAGAGGGAAAGCCTCGTGGTTCAATGGGAAAGCCACAGAGAGGGTCGCAGGTAGCAAGGGATGAAGGATACAGAGGATGCAGGCTGGCAGAAGCGTGATAATGGAACAGTGTGAAAGGGAAAAACGCTTGTCAGAGAAATGCTTAGAAGGGTTATGGATTTGGCTGCGTATGCGTGAGGAGCAGGGGAATGGGCAGCATGAATGCTAAGAAGTGTGGAGAGTAGAGCTGCATGAGGGAGAGAAAAGCCAGCGAGTGGGCAGCTGCAAGAAAAATTTGCAGATGATAACGTGCAAGCAGAAACCTGTGCGTAGATAAGCTTGACAGAAATAAGGGAGACAGCTAAAAGATGCCAGCAATCCAAGAGCTTCACTCAGCCTCCCTAAAAAAAAGTTCGAAAAATTTTCCTAGAAATTTTTCTGTTGACCGAAGTTTTTGCTTGTTGACCGCAGGGTTTTGCAGTTTACCGCAAACAATGACAGTTCATTACATGCTTTTGAATCAGGGTTCTGAGTGTGAGCATGATTGGGTTCATCTCATGGATATTGTTTAGTTGATTTTAACTAGATAGTTGTATGCATGAAGATATGGATCATTGTACTCTCTTCTATTGATTCATTCAATGACAATCAAATAAGAATAAGAATTTGAAAGGGTTTTCCCCATACTGGGTTTTGCCCTGATCTCCGACCAATCCTAGTGTCTCTATTTTTGAATGTTTTTCTTCTATTGTTCCTTTATGTTCTGCTACATTGATGATGATGATATTGTTCTTTGTACATTGTTGCATATGTTGTTGAATAATGATGTAAATTTGAATAATGTTATGATGTTATGCAGTGAATTTAATGTGTAAATCAAAAAATGCAATTATCAAAGCAAAGAACAATATAGCCCTAAGAAAAAGTAACATGGACATCCCTCATGATTACCACCCATGAACCCATGGCATTTGGCCTTGAGACCCCTGTGTCCCAATCCACCTCATCATTATCCACATGACACCTACCACTTGAAGGATGCACCTTGGGCATGTCCTGCCCTTTAGGGGTTGGGAACACCTAATAGGGTTGTTTATTAACCACTCCTACCTAGGGAGGTAACACAATTACATGCTCAAAGCCCCAAATTTTGAATGGAAACCCACTATGAAGTCTCATTTGTGCCCTTAACTAACAAGTTTGATTCACTTAGATGCACTAATGAATTATTGTACCTGAAGGTGAGGAGACACATTGGATCTTATACAGGATTGGCAGGTGGTTTCATCATGGACTGGGAAACTTAACTGGGGCCCAATCCCACCAAAGGATCATATTGACACTTGTAGGGGATATGATGAGAGCCATGGGACTTCTTCATGTGATATAGCATTGTCTCATCTTATGGGCACCCTAAGAACCTCCAGCAGCTTGCTTATTGCCCTAAATTTTATGTGAGATGATGCACTTGGACCAATGCTGCCCCCAGCAGGCTTAGAAGTATATACAAGGTTTTGCGGTTGATCCGAGGCCCAAAGGAGGTTTAACTCATCCTTGAGACATGGGAGGGCAAACAACATCTTTTGTACCCTCATTTGGAGTAGTATACAGGCTTATTTTTTATCAAGAGACCCGTGAGACCATTACTTGTGCCCCAGAGCCACTTTGGAGCACCATATGATCATTTGAAAAGAGATCAAGAGGCCAACCCCTTGTCCATCATTCATGCGGCCCTCACCCTCGTTATGCCACCTTAAGGACTCATTTCGACATTCCAATGGCCATTCTACACCATGGTTTCATCATTCCAGCTGACTTATGGATGGCTTCATCATCACTTTATGAGCTACTTGGTGGGCTTGTCTCCAAGGACTTGTTATTTTCACATTATTTAATAATTGTAGGGGCTATTAGGCTAATTCGAATTAGTAGGAGGATCATATAAATAAAGATGACTCCTTTGTGAGAGCGTCATCATCGTATGTTTGAAAGTGGGCCTCCCGAATCTAAAGGTATGCCTTGTCATTTGGAAATTGAGTATTGTAGTTTGCTTATCATGAACACTTTTAAGCATGGATTAATGGGGGGATTTGGCGGAAAGAATGGGCTAGGTCTATGCCTTTGTCCCCAAGATCCCTTTTAGGAATTAACCTTGGATTCTAGTCCCGTGGGATCCCTTTTACTAACCATTTGGTTCCAGGAATGGTATTTCAAGAGAAACGCCGATTTTGGTTGCATGGTCCTGCTCCCTTATCCGCTTGTATTACTCCCTTTCCATTCATTATTACCCCATTCATCATTTCTCCCGCCTGGGTCCACATTCCTCCATTGGGTCCACATAGAGTTAGCTTGCCCCTTCCCCTAGCCCACAACTTGGGTCATGGCCTGGAATGAAGCCCAGAGGTTGATTCAGTTGAAAAGAAAGATAAAAGCATATATGGCCACATTCAATAAGAAAATGTACAACAAAATGCAAAATATGGTCGAGTCAAATACATTTAGCACGTGGGAAAAATCCAATAAATGAGCTCTACCCCATCATCGTGGCCATCACCCTGGTTCCTATAGGTTCTATGAACCTCCTTCATCATATAGGAACCCATGACTGTCCCAACCCCTAGTGGGAATGAACCGCCCCACCTTAAAAGGGGGTAATCACTACTATATCTTATACATCATGCTCTTGCCCTTGTGTGTCGAGCAATTAATCAAAGAAAAACATAAAAAGGCAAAAAGCATATAAAGAAGGGTGGAAAAACCAAGGTCAAAGCACCTCATGTACCACAATTGCTCCCTCTTATACATTATAACCCTAAGTGTGGGCTTTCGTCTTATTAGCTACCCTTGTACCCCAACATGTGACCCAGGGCTGCCCCTTCTCAGTCCTTACTTCATTCACCTATCTTCCACATGCCACCACCTTTTGACGGATGTACCTTGACTATATTATCCCCTTTAGAAGTAGAAACCACCTAATAGGGTACTTGGTTAACCCCATTTGGAGTTTAGAAGACATTGGCACATCCCGAAGCCCATTATGGAAGGGCAGGGCATTATCCCCACCTGTGGTCCATGATTTGGTAAGCTCATTTCCTCGATTTCTCCAATGACTTGCTGCACTGGAAGGCTAGGCCACGCATTGGATCTTATGCAATATTGCAGATGGTTTCCATGTTGGGTTTGGTCTCTCTACACGAGGTCCTAATCCTCCAGAGGACTACATTCACACAAGTAGGGTGAGCGTTGAGAGCCATGGGCCTCCACAGCAGCAGATTACACTCCATGGATCCCCACAACAGTTCAGAGATTGCTCGTGGTTCACTTATTGGACAAGAAGAATGCACCTGATCCATCATGCATAGCTAGCCCCAGATATACACCATACAATTGGCAGATGATCGCAGGTCATCTTCAATTTGTTTGGAGACCCACGAGGACACTTCTGTGCCCCCACATGTTATTTGGAGCACCGCAGGTTATTACAAGAGGCCAACCCCTTGTCCACTGCTTTTGAGGGTCTTATTCCTCATTTTGGCACCCATGGACCTCATTAGGCCTCTTAGCGGGCCCTATGACATGCATAGATCATTATTTGACCTCTTGAGAAGCTTATTTTTCCATTTATGAGCTAGTTTGGTGGGCTTGTCACCAAAAGTTGAGTTATTAAAACATTATTTTAATTTTGGGACTTATGTAGGCAAAGGAAGCTAATTCGAACTCCTAAGTTGCATACAAATACAAGTGAGATGAGCTCATTTGCTCATCATCACTTTGGTTTGGATCTCTTATCTCTCTTGAGATTTTCACACTTTTTCTAGAGGATGAATTGGAGCTTTAGGGATGAGTTTTGATTTGTGGATATTGGTCTTTCTTCTCTTGGAGCTTCTCTCTTGTCAATTGTGTATGGTTGGATATACTCTGTTACATGTAAGTACATGCTTTTTGATGTTATTCTTATTTACTTTTGTCATATATATTAGACTGGGATTTTCATTGTTCTAGGGCTAATTGTTGCATGCATTTACTGCTTAAAATTGTGGAAATTGTCTCTATTATAGCATCTCTCGTTGTATGGGCCATGTAATATGAGTGAAATATCCTAGGGGTAATTCTACCAAATAATTTGACCTTGATAAGCCATTCCTTTTGCACAATCGATGTATAAAAGTTGCAAAGTTGCTTCTTCTTGACCTAGAAGGCTAGCAAAGTGATCTTGAGGCCTCCTTGACTGGGAACCAAGAAATCCTACTCATATTCATCATAGACTCCATTCTCCCAAAGATTAAGGCACTGATCTACCAAGGGTGGTCACTAAAAATCACATTCTTTCACCTCCTTCCAGGTCTAGCCAAGTTGGGGTACCTAAGGCATCAATTTCCCCACAAGCTAGCCCTCCAAAAAGTTTGATTTCTTATGGTCTCTTGTGTTGGTGTTTCCTCAAGATGTCCTCTAATTTTGAAGCCATTCCGACGGTGGAGTTGGGAGAAAAACCAAGCTATAGCTATGGGATCAAACTTTGCGCTGACATCCCCAAGGCTAATACCTCACAGGGTCAAACCAACACCTACAAGTGAAAATTCTTTCTTTGGTCCTTTCCCCCACCTTGTTTAGGGTAAGAATATCATCGGTTGCTATATTCCTTCGTCATACCCTAGATTGGGTCCACTTGGTCCCGTATGGTCATGTTCCTTTGAAAAGACAATTCTTCAAGAACCATCCGGGATAACAATTGCTACAAGGATTTTAGGGATTGGGAAACTATTTCACATGTCATATCCCATAAACCTAACCCTCAAATCCTCCCTTTCCTTTCCCTAGGATACATAGTACCTTGCTTAGAAAGCAAGCAAGCTCCACCCTTCAAGCTCTTCCAGGAAAGGGATTATTTGGGTCACCCATATCCATTCATTGACTTATCCTTCATTGGTGACTCCATACATATTGGGTCTCCTCCCATCAGTGAAATTCCGTAAATAGAAGGGAGCCTTAGCTGAGGTGACAATGGGCTAAGTCTCCATTGTTGCCCTTGGCCTAGCATTTTGCCCTTTAAGGATCCCCTTTTATGCCCCCTACTAGTGTGAGCGGTAACATTTTGGAGTCAGTGTCGAGGACATGAAACGTGTGTTTTGTTCCCCATATGATATATTGACATATGATTCTTGGCGACTCCATTGGAAGAACGAAGCCCCAGTTCTTCATTGAACTTTAAGGTCGATGCTTATAGGGTGAAGCAACCATTTTTCTCAACATCTTTAATTTCACCCTGGCAACTCCTACATATGTTTCATGTATACCTCAAATAAGTTGTCATTCTTTCGTAAATTTCCCACTTTGAACATTGTTGGCATCCTTGGACATCCTAATCATGTTGCAGGAAGGATGGTATGTGGTGTGCCTGTGTTTGATGGTGATCCACTCTCCACAATTGACCACGTAGAAATATTTAATGCACATGCTTCGAGAGAGAAGGTTGTGCACCAAGATGTCCTTATGTTGTTGTTCATGGGATCGCTCAGTGGTCATAACTCATGGCTGCATGATCATGAACCTAGGCGCATTTCATCTATTGAAGAGTTTGTTGAAGGCTTTCTTAGACATTTTCAACTACACCCTAAATTAAGCATCCAAGAGGAAGCTTTCATTGAGCATCATCAAGACATTAAGAATCTAGGTAATGAGCAAGAAGAAGAATCCTCCTTGGGTCCACATGATGAAAATAATGATTTTGAGGACAAATGTGCTGGGACGGATGGATTTATGGAAAGTGAAATTGAGACCAACCCTGCCTTGCTCAAGGATATTAATCCCGATGAATCCTCGTTTGAAAACCTTGAGAGAGATGATCCCATCCATTAGCCCCTTGAAAGATGACATTGAAGATTATTTCCGCATTGAAAAGGAGAAATGGGAAATTGTTGATCCTCAATTTGATTGTGCTCCCATTTACGACATGGATAAGGAGGATGAGGATGAGATTGGTCTTCCCTTCCACTCGGCCACTGTTTATGATGACATGCCCATTGATACCCTTGGGAAGGAGAATCTTCATTTTCCTTTGCATAAAGAGGGGCAGTTGGAAGTGATCAATTTTCCTTTTAGGAGAGACCCGTTCTTTGATACTACGAAAATTGATAAGGCTCCCACTTCTCGAGTATGATTCTATGTTCAAATCACTTGAGCCTTTAAATTATGATTTTGGGAAAGCACAACCCGTTGAATGCAATATTTATTTCCCCCTTTTTCCTATTCGTCATCATCTTTAGTCTTCGTGAAGTGATTCTCTCACCCCTGGTTATATGATGTCAAGTAACAATGAACCCATCCCCCCGTCCGAGTATAGTGTCAAGGAAAAGCTCTTCATCAATTATACTTTTCCTCCTTGGACACACCCTCAGGGCTTTGACCACTCTATAGCCTCCCCTCTCCAGTGTAATCATCATGTGCAAACTACTTGTGTTTCTCCATCTTGTTGACCTCCCTTTCCCACTAATCATAGCCCAACGAAGGCCATAAGCCATGACGTAAATAATAAGGACAATGGTGGAAGTGATATGCCATAGGTTGTCGTCCATCAAACATTTATGAGCTTGGTTGTTGACATCTCTATATTTTGGTTGCAAGAGAAGATCTCACAAACTAGATCACATCCTTTTCTCGCACAACCCCCACAGCATCCTCCATATGTTTGGGTTTGTATTCGCTTTGGGATTTGCTACATGAGTACTCATACTGGCAGGCATATGTATATTGATATGATGATATGTTGGTTGCACTAGCTTTATGATTACACTTAGCATTAGCATTATCACATGCATGTTAGGGTAGGATGCATTGCATGTTGATTTCCGCATTAGAAATAATATCTAATGAAAATTCTCATGGTAAATAGGTGCATATTTGCATTTTTTATTTTATGTTGATTTTATGGCCTAACATTTTAGCATGTGCGATAATGAGACGTCGTGAAAGCATGTTGCCCCTTGTTTTTCCATCTATTATATGTGCAAGTGACAGGTCTACAGTAACCAAGAGATTGTTGGAGTTCTCGTGACCTCCTGTTCGAATAGCTTCGCCCACTTCTTCGAGAGATCACATCCCAGTTGGAGCCAGATGTTAGCCACCATTTTGTGGGTAATATCACTAGAGGAATTTGTTTTTCTCTAAGATGGTCCTCAGCTAGCAACCAACATCCCCTTGTAGCCATTAACTAGCTCATTGTGCCATTTTTCCGCCACCTGAGCCAGCCATGTGTTCCCTTGCCCATTTTGCATCATCGTATGTTTGAAGGCGGGCCTCCCGAATCTAAAGGTATGCCTTTCATTTGGAAATTGAGTATTGTAGTTTGCTTATCATGGACACTTCTGGGCATGGATTAATGGGGGGATTTGGTGGAAAGAATGGGCTACGTCTGTGCCTTTGTCCCCTAGATCCCTTTTAGGAATTAACCTTGGATTCTAGTCCTGTGGGATCTCTTTTACTAACCATTTGGTTCCAGGGATGGTATTTCACGGGAAACGTCGATTTTGGTTGTGTGGTCCCACTCCCTTATTCACTTGTATTACTCCTTTTCCATTAATTATTACCCCATTCATCATTTCTCCCACCTGGGTCCACATTCCTCCATCGATTCCACATAGGGTTAGCTTGCCCCTTCCCCTTGCCCATAACTTGGGTCATTGCCTGGAATGAAGCCTGGAGGTTGATGTAGCTGAAAAGAAAGATAAAAGCATATATGGCCACATTAAACAGGAAAATGTACCACAAAATGCAAAAGATGGTTGGGACAAATACACTTAGCACGTGGGCAAAAGCCAATACATGAGCTCTACCCCCTCATCATGGCCATCACCCTAGTTCCTACAAGTTCTATGAACCTCCTTCATCTTATAGGAACCCATGATTGTCCCAACCCCTGGTGGGCAATGAACTACCCCACCTTAAAAGGGGGGCATTCACTGTTATATCTTATACATCATGCTCTTACCCCTGAGCCCCGAGCAGTTAATCAAAGAAAATCATAAAATGAAAAAGGCATATAAAGAAGAGTAAAAAAACCAAGGTCGGGGCACCTCATGTACCACGATTACTCCCTCCTATACATTATAAACCCAAGTGTGGGATTCCCTCTTATTAGCTACCCTTGTACCTGAGCATGTGACCCTAGGCTACCCCTTCTCATTCCCTACTTCATTCACCTATCTTCCCCATGCCACCACCTTTTTACGAATGTACCTTGACTATAGTATCCCCTTCAAAAGTAGAAACCACCTAATAGGGTACTTGGTTAAACCTATTTGGAGTTTAGGAGACACTGGCACATCCCGAAGCCCATTACGGAAGGGCAGGCCATTATAAAGTCCCCACCTATGGTCCATGATTTGGTAAGTTCATTTACTCGGTTTCTCTAATGACTTGTTGTACTGGAAGGCAAGGGGATGCATTGGATCTTATGTAGGATTGTAGATGGTTTCCATCTTGGGTTTGGTCTCCCTATACGGGGTCTTAATCCTCCAGAAGGCCACATTAGCACATGTAGGGTGAGCGTTGAGAGCCATGGGCCTCCACAACAACAGATTACACTTCATGGATCCCCACAACCGTTCAGAGATTGCTCGTCATTCACTTATTGGGCGAGGATGCACCTAATCCATCATGCCCAGTTGGCCCCAAATCTATACCATACACTTGGCAAATGATCCAGGACTTGCACGATGATGTGGCATCACCTACACCATCATCATAGCCATTGCAGGTGATCTACAAGCATCTTCGATTTGTTTGGAGACCCATGACGACACTTGTGTGCCCCCACATGTCATTTGAAGCACCATAGGTTATTACAAGGGGCTAACCCCTTGTCCACTGCTTTTGAGAGTCCTATTCTTCATTGTGGCACCCATGGATTTCATTAGGCCTCTTAGAGGGTCCATTTATGAGCTAGTTTGGTGGGTTTGTCACCAAAAGTTGAATTATTAGAACATTATTTTATTTTTGGGGCTTATGTAGGCCAAGGAGGCTAATTCGAACTCCTAGCTTGTGTATAAATACAAGTGATATGAGCTCATGTCCACTGCTTTTGAGAGTCATATTCTTCATTGTGGCACCCATGGATCTCATTAGGCCTCTTAGAGGGTCCATTTATGAGCTAGTTTGGTGGGCTTGTCACCAAAAGTTGAATTATTAGAACATTATTTTATTTTTGGGGCTTATGTAGGCCAAGGAGGCTAATTCGAACTCCTAAGTTGTGTATAAATACAAGTGAGATGAGCTCATTTTCTCATCATCACTTTGGTTTGGATCTCTTATCTCTCTTGAGATTTTCGCACTTTTTCTAGAGGATGAATTGGAGCTTTATGGATGAGTTTTGATGTGTGGATATTGGTCTTTCTTCTCTTGGAGCTTCTCTCTTGTCAATTGTGAATGGTTGGATATACTTTGTTACATGTAAGTACATGATTTTTGATGTTATTCTTGTTTACTTTTTTCATATATTTTGGATTAGGATTTTTGTTGTTCTAGGGCTAATTGTTGCATGCATTTACTGCTTAAAATTATGGAATTTGTCTCTATTATAGAATCTTTCAATGTATGGGCCATGTAGTATGAGCGAAATCTCTTAGGGTAATTCTATCAAAGAATTTGACCTTGATAAGCCATTCCTTTTGCAAAATCGAAGTATAACAGTTGCAAGGTTGCTTCTTCTTGACCTAGAAGGCTAGCAAAGTGATCTTGAGGCCTCCTTGACTAGGAACCAAGAAATCCTACTCATATTCATCATAGACTCCATTCTCTCGAAGATTAAGGCATTGATCTACCAAGGGTGATCACTAAAAATCACATTATTTCACCTCCTAGGTCTAGCCCAGGTTGGGTACCCAGGGCATCAATTTCCCCAACAAGCTAGCTCTCCAAAAAGTTCAATCTCCTAGGGTCTCCTACGTTGGTGCTTCCTCAAGCTCTCCTCCAAATTTGAATTCATTCCGACGGTGGAGTTAAGAGAAAAACCAAGCCCTAGCTCCGAGATCAAACTTTGCCCTGGCATCCCCAAGGCTAGTACCTCACAGGGTCAAACCAACACCTTCAAGTGAAAATTCTTCCTTTGATCCTTTCCCCCACCTTACCAATGTTATAAAAACTGGAACTGGTGACCGGACCGGTCCACCTAATGAACTGGGTTTCGAACTGGGACTGGTCAAGTCTAAACGAACTAGTTTTAGAAAAATACATTAAATAATTAATTTTTAATGAAACAAAACTATTTTTAAGATTTAAAACCATGATTCCAAGCCAATAGAGACAAAATATGCAAAGTTTGCTCATTTATATACCATGTAAAGGTGAAAATATCAAAATGGCACCAAGTGCAATACATATTATCGACAAAATACATAAGCAATGAGGCTCTAAATGGCCTATAAAGTCCAAAAAAAATGCTGCAAGCTATGAGGCCATTGGCCTACTACAAGTCTACAGTGTACACATGATCAATCATCAAGTTCATCACCACTACTAGACACAGGATCATCATCAGTAGCTACATAGACATCATCTGGTTCAGAGTCTGAGGATGCTTCAGCCTGATCTGCAACCTCACTAGCAATGCCACCAATAAAAAAATTAGTGGACCCAATGGAAGCACGAGTTTTTCTACCTACACGACTAGTGCCTTTCATTGGTTCTTTGCCTTTCCTTGATGCCGCTATTGATCCTGGTTCTGATGCGCCACCAAATCTGCTTCATCCACCCCTAATGCTATGTCAATATCAAAATCAACATCAAACACAGGATCTTCAGTCTCCTCCACCCATTGTGATGTTGGATCAATATTGTCGAACACAATGGGATCTATATCAGGTGTTTTGTTCATCATTTGGTTCTTCCTTAGTCAAAGGTTGTATTGCATGAAGACAAGGTCATTTAACCGTTTTTGTTCCAAACGGTTTCTCTTCTTCCTGTGGATGCGCTCAAAAACAAACCAATTGCGCTCACAACCTGAATCACTGCAAGTTTGGTTGAGGAATCTAATTGCAAACTTTTGCAATTGAGGACATTGGCTGCCAAATGACTCCCACCAATGTGCTGCAAAGAAAAAGACATTAATTAGTAACTTAGTTCATTTCATTACTTATTTACAAATTACAAGTATTTATAGATAATTTGAATTGTAAATTTGTAAACAATTTAACTTGAAAAGAAAAACAAATTGGAAATTGGAATTGCTTACCTGGTTGATCCACATCTCTTGCCATCTTTGCCAAGTTTTTGCCAAAGGTACCAGCTGCCATACTGAAAACAGTAAGTTGTCTATGTATTTCCAACTGGTCTGCATGGCTAGGGACCATGCGCTCCAAGCAATCAATCAATCCATCTTTGACCTCCCCATCCTGCAGATCTCCTAGCCGAGCTTTATAATGATACTTTGGGTTCAAAAAATACCCAGTTGCATGAATAGGATGATGGAGTTGATTGTTCCATCTATATTATTGATCTCCCATATACGGCCATATTTAGCTAACCTATCCTTGTAAGTTGCCCGTATCTGGTCCTTTGCCTGATCCATAGCCTCATAAATGTAGCCCATGGCCAATTTTTCCCCATCCACCATCCTCAACACCTTAACAAGGGGCTCGATAATTTTCACAAGCTCTACAGACCTTTTCCAAAAATAATTGTCAAACACTTTCTTTTTGGTGTCTTTGCCATCTTGTCTAGCCCACCGAGACATTGCAACGTGAGGAAGTGAGTTGCAAATCTCGTAATTGCACGCCTAACAAGCTCTTTGCCCCCAATGTTTTTCCTCATTAGGTTCAATATACCCATGAGTAGTTGTAAATGTATTTTGTAATGCACTTGGCATGCTCTACAATGTTTTTTACCCACTCCACTTTGCCTATGTCCTCAAGCATGAGGTCTATGAAATGTGCAGCACATGGAGTCCAAAATATGGTCCTATATTTGGACTCAAGCATCTTTCCAGCAAGAACATAGTTTGAAGCATTATCGGTGATGACTTGCAACAACATTCTGCTCCTCAACTTCCTGAATAATGTCATCCAAAAGCTCAAATAGAAGGGTTGCATCCTTCACCTTATCAGATGCATCAACTGATCTCAAAAACATGGTTCCTTAAGGGCAAGAAATAAGGAAATTAATGATAGTGTGGTTCTTTCCATCGGTCCATCCATCTAACATGATGGA
Organism: Pinus tabuliformis; assembly: GCA_031772625.1. NCBI lineage: Eukaryota > Viridiplantae > Streptophyta > Pinopsida > Pinales > Pinaceae > Pinus > Pinus tabuliformis. Next base: position 518,331,152 of record CM062812.1, on the reverse strand, counting down.
ACAATTTATTTTGAGCCATGAATCTTAATACTCAGCCAAATACTCATCAATGGAAGAAATCTCTTTTTGCAAAAGAGCTCCCCTCAAGTCATGGATACTAGGGCCTTTGAAGCCCTTTCATGCAGCTATAACAGAGTCCCGCATAGCTTGTTAATAAGGTGAGCGAGCAGCGTTAAATGGGATCTCTGAATCATACCACCATCTAGCAATGTATTGATGAGAAGTTTCTTTGCATTGTTTTTTCCAATGTTGATCCAAAGTGGGTTGACGATTTCGCTGGGGGATTAGAAGAGGCAATGTTGGCAGAGGATGAGAAATAACTTTGGATGTTTTTTCTCTTTGTTCCTTTTGATAGTTGGCCAAAAGAAGGATGAACAAAGTGAAAGGGGTCATTGATGGAAGGGATAGAAGAGGAGCCTTGAATCTCATAATCATCATACCCACTCTCTTTCATGGCTTTTAATGATTCCCTCTTCCTTGCAATGTCATATTGGATGGCCTTCTCCCTAGCCTTCTCCTCAGGAAGCTTTTCAAGCTTGGAAAGGTATTCTGCCATAATAGGACCTAACATTGCATTTGGTGCATCACATGGCTTTACTTGGCCTCTTACCCCAGCCAAGTGTTGTTTCAATCTAAGAATACCCCCAATAGATTTATGGCATAATTGCATATCATTATTCCATCAATCACATCACAATGAGCCCATGCACTATCCTTTCCTTTTGGAGCCATGTTTGCTTGAAATAATTACAATTTTCAAAGAAATATGCCATTTAAAAAAAAATTACAGCTAAGAAACATGGAAAACCAAAGCTAAATTTAGGAAAACAAATGCACATGTAGCCTACAAAATTTGATAGCATCAAACTAGAGATTTGATAGCATAGAACTAGAGATTTGATAGCATAGATGATAGAAGTTAGAAGTTTATAACACATAAAAAAATTAATACATGGACAACAGTCAAATTAGGAATTTTCAAGTGAAAATCCTTACCTGGAAATGCAAACTAGTTTCCTTAGCATCTTCTTGAAGATGCCAACTCCACTGACAGCTCCAAACTATCTCCAAAATAGCTCCAACTCCAACTCCAAGCCTCCAAGATGACTACTCCAGCAAAAACTCAACACTCTTCAAGCTCCCAAGCAAACTCACAAATACTCCAAATGAGATGTGTGAGACAAATGAGAGCAAGAAGGACCTTTTAAAGGCTAGGAGAGGGTGGTTTTTGGATGGAAAGGACCCTTACTTTCCCTCCAAAACACCCTAAGCACCTTGGAAAAATCGCTGCATGGGTTCTCCGCGGTCGTGGTAGCTAACCGGCCGGTTAGGACCGGTTAGGGAAAACAAAAGGAGAAATGATGGGTCAAACCAGGTTTTTAAGCCGATTTGACCCAGTGGGCTTGCTAACCAGCCGATTTAACTGGTTACCGATTCAGACCGGCCAGTTTTTAAAACAATGATCTAGGGTAAGAATATCATCAGTTGCTATATTCCACTTGGTCTCGTGTGGTCCCGTTCGTTTGAAAAGATAATTCTTCAAGAACCATCCAGGATACCAATTGCAAGAAGGATTTTAGGGATTGGGAAACTCCTTCACACGTCATATCCCATAAACCTAACCCTCAAATCCTCCATTCCTTTCCCTAGGATACATAGTACCTTGCTTAGAAAGCAAGCAAGCTCCACCCTTCAAGCTCTTCCGGGAAAGGGATTATTTGGGTCACTCATATCCATTCATTGACTTATCCTACATTGGTGACTCCATACATACCGGGTCTCCTCCCATCGGTGAAAATCGGTAAAATAGAAGGGAGCCTTAGCTGAGGTGACAGTGGGCCAAGTCTCCATTTGTTGCCCTTGGCCTAGCCTTTGGCCTTTAAGGATCCCCCTTTAGGCCCCCTGCTATTTTGAGCGATAACAGGTCCTATACCACATTGGAATATTTGACATTAGGCTTATTCATTGTCAATGAATATCTCTAACCCTAGGTCTAGATATTCCTCCTATGTCTTTCTTGGAAAGCCTCTAGCTTATTTTCAAAACATTGAGCCCTAATTGAGTCTCTCCTTTAATGGGCTTTGGGAATCACTTCATACCTTATCTTTGATCTCATCATTCCAAATGATTTCCTCCATACTGAGACTCCTCCCATTGGTGAAAGTCCGTAAAGAAAAGGGGACACTAACTAAGCTGGCAATGGGTCTTTGTCCCATTGTTATTTGGTCTAGTAGTTGTCCCATAGGTTCCCCTCCTAAGACCCCTCCTAGATTGTGTGGCAACATTTTTGGAACTATTACCCACCACTTGTGGGTAGTATCCATAGGAGAAAATTTTCTCCTAGATGGTCCTCAGCCAATAGCCCCTTGTAGCCACCAAATAGCTCAATGTGCCACTATCTCCACCACCTGAGTCAACCACGTGGTCCCTCGCCTATCTATTATGATCATATGTTTGAAGGTGGGCCTCCTGACCCCGAAAGTATGGATTTTCATTGGTATAGTTGAGTAATTTTGTTTACTTATCATGGATACTTTTGGGCATGGATTGGTGGGGGGGTTCAGCCGAAAGAGTGGGCTAGGTTTGTCCACTTGTTTCCTCTACCCGATTTTGTGGTTAGCCTTGTATCCTAGTCTTGTGGGATCTTCTTTACAGGCTATTAGCTTTAGGTATAATAACCCACCTACAATTATAAACAAAACACGAGTATTAGCATAAATACGAGGCATCCATATGATAGCTGCGTATGCATGGGCCCACATGTATTGCACTAGTATACATATTGGATAACACTGGGAAATGTCTAAGTTAGGTTAACGAAGTGATTATCAAAATTAATTCCTATCTCATCAAAATATGATAAATATATCAAATGGAGCCCTGATATGCATACCATTCTTATATATATATATATATATATATACGAGTAATCCTTTAAATTAAACATATCTATATATATAGGATAAAGATAATAAAATATATATATGAAATTTTATTTAATTAAATTAAATTAAATCATTTATTTAAATATTAACATAAATCAATATTTATTAAAACTATAAAGGAATCAAGTTAATAAATTGAGACTTAATTTAATACCAATATTATTAAAATCTAAATAAAGGGACCACCGCCTCTATCCAAAAGGAAGAGAAGAGTCGAGAAAATTAGAAGCAAGAGGACAGCAAGCAGTAAAGGGAAATGGTGGAGGAAGGAAGCCGACAGCGAGGAGGTAGAGAGGCGATAGAGTTGAGGATATAAGGGAAGGAAGAAGACCATAATAGGAGGGCATTTTTTTAGAAAGTTAGGAAGAATTCTAAGAAACAGGGAGGTGGTTTAAGGGTGGATCTTGTAGAGAAGGTCAAGAAATTCTAATTGAGTGAGACATTGAGCTTGGTTCTTCTTGGAATTTTGGGCATGGGGGCCAAAATATTTGTCTTCTGGGTCTAGGGACCGTACAAGGAGACCCCAGATAGACTGGGAGGTACAAAGGCGGTTTGGTAACTGCAGTAGCGGGAACAACCACAGACCAAAAACCTTTCGGGTATTCTTTTGCATTCTATTTAATTTCAGTTATAAAATTTTACTGTCTGGATTGGCTAAATTAATAATCTAGGTCTTACACTTTTGCATTCTAGTTAAATTCGGTTATCAAATTTTATTGTCTGGATTGGCTAAATTAATAATCTGGGTCTTAAATTAGGGTTGGCACTACATGGGAAATCCTAATTTTGGTTGCATGGTCCCGCTTCCCTATGCCATATACATCACTCCCCTCCGCTCATTTTAACCCCATTTATCACTTTTGCCATCCGGGTCCACATTTGTCCACTGGGTCCACAAACGGTTAACCTCCCCCTTCCCTTGCCCACACCTTGGGTCAGGCCTGGAAAAATGCCCTAAAGGTTGATGCAGCTAAAAAGAAAAGAAAAAAGCATAATTTGGCCACTTTCAACTGAAAATGTGCCACAAAATGCAAAAGATGGTCAAGACATACAAATTTAGAGCACGGGCAAAAGTGAAACATGAGCTCTACCCCTTATCTATGGCCATCAGCGTAGCTCCTATGGGCCCTAGATGAGCCCCCTCCACATTCAGGAACCCATGATTGTCCCAACCCCTTGTGGGCAATGAACTGCCCCACCTTAAAGGGGGTATCTACTGTTGTATCCTACACGTGCTCTCATCCCCTGGAGCCCCGAGCAGTTATGAAGAAAAATCAATCAAAGGCAAAAGGCATATGAAAAAGGGTGGAAAAACAAAGGTCGGGGTAACTCATGTACCACGATTTCTCCCTCTGACACTCATATACCTAAGTGTGGGCTTCCCCTATTATAGTTACCCTTGTACCATGGCATGTGGCTTGGAGCCTTCCCCTGATCCCCACTCCATTCCATCATTGTATTACATGCCACCTACCACTTGATAAATGTCCCATGGACATGTCACCCCCTTTGAAGGTTCAAACCACCTAATAGGGTCCTTGGTTAACCCCCTTATTAAGCTTGGAGACACCTATACATGGCAAAGCCCATTGTGAAAGGGCATGCCACCGTGAAATGTCCATTTGATTCCATGATTTGTAAGCTCTTTCACTTGATTAATCTAATGATTTGTTGTAGTGGAGTGCAAGGGGACGCATTGTATATTATGCAGGATTGCAAGTGGGTCTCCATTTGGGGTTTGGTCTCCCTATATGGGGTCCAAGCCCTCCAGAGGGTCACATCAGCACTTGTAGGGTGAGTGTTGAGAGACATGGGCCTCCACCATAGCAGAGAGCACTTCAGGGATTCCCAACACCATTCATTAACTGCTCGTGTTCCACATTTTTGGATGAGGATGATGCATTTGGATCACCATGCCCAACTGGCTTCACAATTGTACATACACTTGGGAGACGTTCCAGGGCCCAGACGAGGATGTGTCTCACCATGAGAGACAAGGGAGGGCTTATGCCATCATTCTAGCCCTTACAAATGGTTTACAGGCATTCTCGATCTACTTGGAGACCCATGAGGATGTCATGGTGCCCCCACACCCACTTGAGGACACCACATGTGACTTGCATGGATATCAAGGGGCCAACCCCTTGATCACTATGTTTGGAGCACATTCTCTCAACTTGGCATACTTTGGACTCCACTAAGCCTTCTTAATGGCCCAACGACTCATCATGTCTACTACTTTAATGGCCGACTTGATGTGACATTGTGACAAGGTCTTGGAGGGTTTTCTTGACATATTTGACTATACAAAAAATTTCTTTACAATATATAACATGCTCAAATGGATCTTCAATACATGACAATGACTCTCTTAACTTGTAAATTTAATGACAAGCCCTAGAAGCTCTCAATGCGAGCTTGACTTATAAAATAAATTTCCTTGAACATGAAACCCATGCCTCAAGAACAACAATAATAGATTTATTTTTCTCATTACATCAAATACATAGAATCATGATTACATATGTCATTATGAAGACCAAACCTAGTTACATATTCAACACATGGCATGAGTGATAGCCCTGTTACCTACCATTTTGTGGGCGATATCCCTAGGAGAAAAATTTTCTCCAAGATGGTCCTCAGCCGGCAACTAGCAGCCCCTTGTAGAGACCAACTATCTCATTGTGTCACTTCTCTGCCACTTGAGCCAACGATGTGGTCCCTCCCCCATCTGTCATGATCGTATGTTTGAAGGCGGGCCTCCCAAACATGGATACTTTTGGGCATGAATTAATGGGGGGATTCGGCGAAAAGAGTGGCCTAGGTTTGTGCTCTTGTCCCCTAGACCTCTTTTGGATGTTACCCTTAGACCCTAGTCCTGTGGGATCTCTTTTACCTACCTTTGGGCTCTAGGGATGGTACTTCATGGGAAACCCTGATTTTGGTTGCATGGTCCTGCTCCCTCATCCACATATATCACTCCCTCTCCGTTCCTTATAACCCCATTCATCATTTCTTCCACCTGGGTCCACATTCCTCCACTGGGTCCACATAAGGTTAGCCTCCCCTTCCCCTTGCCCACACCTTGGGTCAGACCTGGAATGATTCCTTGGAGGTTGATGCAACTGAAAAGAAAAGTAAACACATAATTGGCCACCTTCAACATGAAAATGTACCACAAAATGCAAAAGATGGTTAGGACAAACACATTTAGCAAGTAGGCAAAAGCTAATGCATGAGCTATACCCCATTCTCATGGTCATCACCCTAGTTCTTATAGGCCTTAGATGAGCACCTTTTATCATGCAGGAACCCATGATTGTCCCAACCCCTGGTGGGCAATAAACTGCCCCACCTCAAAATGGGTATCCAGTGAGTGCTATACTTTACACATCATGCTCTTATTCCTTGAGCCCCAAGCAGTTAACCAAAGAAAAATCATAAAAGGAAAAAGGCAAATGAAGAAGGGTGAAAAAACCAAGGCCAGGGTGACTCATGTACCACGATTGCTTCCTCCTATACGTTATATAACCAAGTGTGGGTTTTCCCTTTACTAGATACCCTTGTACCTTGGCATGTGACCTAAGATTGCCCCCTCCATCTCCTACTTTATTCCATCACCTTATGACATGCCACCACCATTTGAAGGATTTACCTTAGACATATCATCCCCTTCAAAAGTAAAAACCACCTAATAGGACAATTGGTTAACCTCCTTGGAGCTTCGAGACATTAGCACATGCCAAAGCCAACTATGGAAGGGCATGTTATTATGAAGTGCCCACTTGTTGTCCATGGTTTGCAAGCTCTTTAACTCGATTTCTTTGAATGACTTGTTGTACTAGAAGGAAAGGGGACGCATTTGATCTTATGCAGGATTACAGATGGTCTCCATTTTGGGTTTGGTCTCCCCATACGGAGTCCTAACCCTTCAGATGGCTACATTGGCACATCTAGGGTGTGTCTAGAGAGCCATGGGCCTCCACAACAGTAGAAAACATTCCATGGATCCCCAGAGATGTTCAGAGATTGCTCAAGTTTCATCTATTGGACGAGGAAGATGCACCTGGTTCACCATGCCCAGTCGGCCCCACAGTTGTATCATGCACTTGGCAGATGACCCAGGACTTGTATGCTGATGTGGCACTTATATTATAATTTGAGCCCTTACAGATGGTCTACAGGCATCTTCATGTGAAAATTTGGTTGCCCAAATTTCCACTACAGCAACTGATTACATTTCTCCTATTTGTTAATTACTGAACCAAATTATTTATTGTTTCCTACAGTAAACACTGAAACGAATACACTGCAGTCTTCACCATTTAAATAAAATATGGAAATAAGAAACTGAAAAAAAAGATATACACAACACATCTACACAGTTACTTTTGGACAAATGTCCCCTAAAAAACCCAGTGTGGGAAAACCGGTGCAACAGCTAAGGGTTTTATTATTAAGCAGTAGTAATTTCTAAGTACAATTTGTTGGATGCCCAACTACCTATCCAATACAAGGAGAAACTGGACAAAATGAATAGTGAGATGATCTCACCCTGTCACTGGAAGAACCAACACTAATCTGAACTGGAAGAACCGACAGTGATTTCCATCTTCTTCTAGAAGTTTCACCCACAGTTAGATTAATATTCTTTAATTATTTTAATTTCTTAAGTTTAGACTTAGGCACCCATTAAAAATAATTAATTATTTTAATAAAACTGTCTCCGGGTGGAATTTCCCAAAACGATTTCTAGGTATTGGAGAATGCACGTGTCTAAGCCTCCTTGCAAATTTTGACACTTAGAGAACATCCGATGCTATCAGAAATCAACACTCCCTCTTAGCGAGCAATGTGCTCTAGCAATGCACCCTGCTGGAGCATCACCCTGTTATGTAACATCTCCCTATGCATTGTTGATGTCTGACATCGTTTCCCACCAACTACTGCGCAAATGTTGCATTTGTACTGCTGCTGGTACTGCCACTGCCAACACTGCATCTACACTACAACCTTCTCCAACTACTATGGCTACTGCATCAGCAACGAAAAAGCATCCCAAATTACTGAACAAGTGTTCAGTAAGATGCATCTCGTTGCTGGAGTCTAGTTGTTGCTAGTCTCTATGCTGCCCTCTGAAGCCTCTGCGTTGTTGCTGACTCTGCTCTGTGCCAACTACATTGCTATCAACTCTAGCTCTGTACTGCTCAATATCTGGCGCTCCTAGCCACTGCAATTGTCACTCCAACACTTCTCTGCACCAACTAGCACTGGTCCATCTTGCTACTTCTGATCTGGATTCTTGTAGCAAGGAATTGATCCAAGAGGTGGACTCCTCAAAGATCCTGCCGAATTGCAGTCCTTTCAAACTACAGCTCTAGATCTCCCAACCTCCCTCCTGGAGATGCTTGGGCTGTCACGGCGAACTCCTCCTCGATCTTCGCGGCTACAACCTTCGGATCATGCTTCTCATCTTTGTCCCTCTTCCTAAGAGGACATTGTCTTGCGAAGTGACCAAATTCACCACACCTGAAGCATTTAATCTTCGAGACATCTTTCTTCTTCTTTCGATACTCCTACTGCCCCTTGGATGCGAGCGCTACATTCTTTTCCTCCTCCTTGGGCTGCGACCCACTGTTGTTGCTTCCGTCAGGTTTACACTTGACCAAGTCTCTCCTCAGCTCCTCTTGCTTAAGAGCTGCCCAAATTCCATCCTAGCCTGACAAAGTCACCCTGCCGAGGATGCTTTGGACAAAAACTTACCACTCCTCAGAAACTGAATTCAGGGCCAGTCTTACCATCTCGAAACCTTGAAGTGTTGATCTGAAAATTCCTAAATCTAACAATCTCAAGAATCCTACTGCAACCAGCTGAATCTACTTTACCTAAATTGTAAATTACATTACAAACTTATTTTAGAATTCTTCTTGAAATATTGAAACAAATTACTAAAGCAGCCTACACCAAATTAAATATGATTATGAAACATAGAAACTGAGCAAGGAAATACAAACACATAGGACACCGTTATTTTTGGACAAATGTCCCTCGAAAAACCCAATGCTGGAAAACCAGTGCAACAGTTTTGGGGGTTTATTATTATTAAGTAGTAGCAAAATCTAAATACATCTCTGTATACCTCAGGGGGTTATTCAATTACAGAGAGAAATATTGGCAGAAGCTTTGTGAGATTACCTCACACAATCACTAAGAAAAATTCTCAGTTGATCCGGTTGCTGGATGAGGTGCCCCTGGCAGGCCCTGCATTGTCCCAACATCAATCCTCTCAGGCACAGCGTCACCCAACTGGGGATTGATAAGTAGCCCAAAGTCGTTATTCTCAGCCTCCCGGTATCACAACCCGACTTCCGACTGCTAAAACTGACTCTCTGCTCTGATTTTCGACTTTCTCTCTCTCCCTCTACGTGGCCCTTCTGGCCCAGCATCAGCCTCTGTGTGAGAGTTGCTGGATCACTCTTTGCCTCTCTCTGTTGATGATTCTTCGATTGAGAATCTCTCTTTGGAAGCTGCTATCCTTGCCCCTCAACTGCAAGAAATCTCCTTAATCGAATTTTCCTCCTGAGAACTTCTCACTTCACAAAATTGATTTCTTGATCTCTATTGGTGTATTTTCCAAATGACCCTCAAGCCCTTTCTTATATCTTTTTGTTGGACAACCAACGGCCTAGATTGACTCCTAATCAAAGGCTCAGATCGTTTTGACTTGATCTTCATCTTTATCTAGAAGATTCACCCACAATTATAGATTAATACCCATTAATATTTTAATTTTCCTAAGTTTAGACTTAGGAACTTCATTAAAAATATTAATTATTTTAATATAATCGTCTCTGGGTGGAATTTCCCAAAATGGTTTATGGGTTCTTTGGAATGCATGTGACCAAGCCTCCCTTCAAAATTTGAGGCCTAGAGCACATCCGATGCTACCCCAAATCAACACTCCCTCTTAGCGAGGAATGTGCTCTAGCAATATATTGTTGCTGCACACTGCTCTGACTCTGAAGCATCGTCCTCTGCGTTGTTGATGTCTGACATGCTGTCCACCAACTATTGCATTGTTGTTGCTACTGTACTGTTGCCTTTGACACTGCCACTGCCACTGCATAAGCTACATCTATACTACAACTCCCTCTCAAATGTTTCATCTGCTATGTTGCTAACACTGCATTCGTACTGCAACTCAGTTGTTGGAGAAGCAACTGAAAAACATCCAAAATTACTGAACTAACTGTGCTCAGTGTGATACCACATGAATGTTGGAACCGACTACTGCTAGTCTCTGCACTGACCCTCTAAATCTACTACGTTGTTGTTCACCTCTGCTCTGTGCTATCATTGTTGCCAACTCTGCGCTGCACAGCTCAGACTCTGGCGCTCCTAGCTACTACAATTGTCTCCCCGACACTCCTCAGCACCATCCGACACTAGTCCATCCTGCTATTGCAAAACTGGGCTCCCATAGCAAGGTAATGATCGTAGAGGTGGACTCCTCAAGGATCCTGCCCATCTGTAGCTCTTTCGAACTACAGCTCCAAATCAGCCCACCTCCCCCCTAGAAGTATCTTGGCTATCATGGCGAACTCCTCCTCCTTGGGCTTCGACCCACTGTTGGTGTTGCGTCTGACAAGTTTGACCTTGACCAGGTCTCTCCTTAGCTCCTCTTGTTTTAGAGTTTCCCACATCTCATCCCAATTAGGCAATGTTGCTCTGCGCATGATACTCTAGACAAAGACGCCACTCATGCGAGACAGAGTTTACGACCAGTCTCACTAACTCTAAATCCTGAGGTGTGTGCCCTGCAGCCGACAACTCATCACGGGTCTCCTTCAGCTTCATGAGGAATGGATCCACACGTTCTCCCTTCTTCATCTAAGCAGATCTCAGCTTCTGCTCTAAGTACATCTTTTGCTGCTCGGAAGATCCCTGATACAACGTGGCCAAGGCATCCCACATCTCCTTAGCAGTTGCTCTGCTAGCAATGTGGCACACCACGTGATCCTTGACTCCATCTGGGATCATCCTCTTGGCCTTCGCCATCTCAGCCTTCTACTTCTTTAGCGGATCTACATCCGCAGGTTCAACTACCATGCTATCGACGTACGTCTTGAGAGCATGTTCATCTAGAAGGAAAGACATTCTAACCTTCTAGATGACGTAGTTGGATGCTCCATCCAACCTGTCCTGATCCCTCAAACCACTGATTACCATATTCTTCAAAAACTGTCGAACAACTCCCTCTTTCTCCCTATTCGTATCTTCTAGGTTGGCTTAAGTACTCCTTGATGGAGCTAGTAAGTCTGCTGCCCAGCAAGTGATAAATACTGACTTCCTCGGCAAGAAACCACTGAGGAAGTATTTTGTCACTATGCGATTTGCTTCCTTCTTCCAACGACTTTTCTGCCCAGCACTCAGGTTGCAAAAAACTGCATCCCTCTAGCTTTGCGCTGAGGCTCTGCGTAGCTCCCTTTTCCTTGGCAAATTCTCAATCCAAAAGTCTTACCTCTCTGTCGACTCACTCAGAGAGAGACAATCTCGAAATATAGCCCTCCTGGCTAGAACTACGCAATCGCTCAGGGGATTTGAATTGTTGCTTGCTGCAGCAAGTTGGCCCTAACTTCAGTGCTAGATATGCTCTTCTTGTTTCAAATCAAACACTCTGATACCATGTGAAAATTCCTAAATCTAACAATCTCAGGAATCCTACTGCAACCAACTAAATCTACTTCACCTAGATTGTAAATTACATTACAAACTTATTTCAAATTTCTTCTTGAAATATTGAAGCAAATTACTGAAGCAGCCTACAACAAATTAAATATGATTCTGAAACATAGAAACTGAGCAAGGAAAACTGGAAAAACCCAATGCGGGAAAACCGGTGCAGCAATTTTGAGGGTTTATTATTATTAAGCAGTAGCAAAATGTGAATACATCTATGAATACCTCACGGGGTTTATCAGTTACAGAGAGAAATACAAGCAAAAGCTTTGTGAGATTACCTCAAACAATCACTGAGAAAAAGTCCCAGCTGATCCGACTGTTGGATGAGGTGCCCCTCGCAAGCCCTGCGCTGCCTCTACACTATCCCAGCTCAACCCTCTCAGGCATAGCGTCACCCAAGTGGGGAATCGATCAATAGCCCAGAGTCGTTGCTCTCAGCCTCCGGGTCTCACACCTGGCTTCCGACTACTGAAACTGACTCTCTTCTCTGATTTTCAACTTTCTCTCGCTCCCTCTGCGCTACCTCTGCATGGCCTTCTGTCCCAGCGTCAACCTCTGTGTGAGACTTGCTGGATCACTCTCTGCCTCTCTCTGCTGATGATTCTCCAGCTGAGAATCTCTCTCTCCGGAAGCTTCTATCCCTGCCCCTCAACTGCGAGAAATCTCCTTAATCGAATTTTCCTCCTGAGAACTTCTCACTTTAGAAAATCAATTTCTTAATCTCTATTGGTGTATTTTCAAAATGGCCCTCAAGCCCCTTCTTATACCTTTTTGTTCGACAACCAACGGCCTAGATTAACACCTAAGCAAAGGCTCAGATCGTTTCGACTTGATCTCCATCTTTATCTAGAAGATTCACCCACAATTAGATTAATACCCATTAATATTTTAATTTTCCTAAGTTTAGACTTAGGAACTCCATTAAAAATATTAATTATTTTAATATAATCGTCTCTAGGTGGAATTTCCCAAAACGGTTTCTGGGTTCTTTGGAATGCATGTGCCCAAGCCTCCCTACAAAATTTGAGGCCTAGAACACATCCGATGCTACCCAAAATTAACATTTGACCCCACAACTGCCAGCTCGTCTTGGGTCTCTTGAAGCTTAGTAAGGAATGGATGAATGCGTTCCCCCTTCTGCATCTACATAGATCTCATTTTTTGCTCCAAGTACATCTTTCGCTGCTCGAAAGATCCCTAATATAGTGTCGACAAAGCATCCCATATCTCCTTGGCAGTGTCTCTACAAGCAATGTGACAGACTATATGATCCTTCACTCCGTCGAGGATCATTCTCTTGGTCTTTGCCATTTCTCCCTTGTACTTCTTGAGCGGATCTGGATCTGCAGGCTCAACTACCACGTTGTCGACGTAGATCTTGAGAAAATGCTCATCCAGAAGGCATGACATCCTTACCTTCCAGATCACATAGTTGGATGCACCATCCAACCTATCCTGATCTCTCAATCTATCGGTTGCCATCTCTACCAATCGAAAAATTCGAATGACCTCCTCTCTCCTACTGCTGCTCAGCAAATGAGAATTTGAATTCCCTAGCTAGGAATTCTCTAAGGAAGAAATTCCCTCAAGTGTCTCTCTTCTTCCTTCTGACGTCTTTCTGCCCAGCAACTACTTATAGAAAACTGCGTCCCACTAGAAACACCTCTTCGTTGAAGCTTTTGTTGCACTTCTCCCTCTGCCGCTGACAAATCTTGATCTGGAGAGATTTACCACAAAAATCTTGCCCTCATGGCCTGAACTGTGCAATCTCTCCGGGGATTCAATTTGCTACCTATGCAGCACTTTGACTTCCCTTCTTCCTTCAGCATTGGGTTCTTCTGGCGTTGCTCTCTTGTTTCACCTACAACTTTGATACCATGTGAAACTTTGGTTGCCCAAATTTCTACTGCAACAACTGATTATGTTTCTCCCATTTGTTAATTACTGAACCAAATTATTTATTGTTTCCTACAGTAAACACTAAAACGAATACACTGCAGCCTTCACCATTTAAATAAAATACGGAAACAAGAAACTAAACAAGAATGAAATACACCACATCTACACAGTTATTTTTGGACAAATGTCCCCGAAAAAACCCAGTGTGGGAAAACCGATGCAACAGTTGAGGGTTTTATTATTAAGCAGTGGTAATTTCTAAGTACAATTTGTTGGATACCCAACTAGCTATCCGATACAAGGAGATACTGGACAAAATGAATAGTGAGATGATCTCACCCTATCACTGGAAGAACTAACACTGATCTGAACTAGAATTGAGCCTCTATGTCCCTTCTGCATTAGCCTCTGCACAAAACTGCGTCAACCCTACGCAGTCTCTGCATCACCTCTGTTGGGGACTGCGTTGCTCCTCCTTCTGACCCTCTGCTGGCTGGAAACTTTGAATTTCTGCCTCCTGGTCTCACACCCCGGCTTTTGAAACTCAATTTCCTCTGCAGGATTCAATCTCCCTCTAGGCTCTGCGTTGCCATTGCGTCAGCTCTGCGTGGGCCAGCGTTAGCTTCTCTCTGGACGTCGTTCTGCCCTCTCTGCCTTATACTCTTCGACCAAGAAAACTTCCCTTTGGATACTATCCCTACCCCTCACTGCAAAATATCACTTCGAATTCCTCTCCGGCAGCTGCTCTACTTCAGAAATTCGATCTTTTGATCTCCACTCGATGTGTTCTCCAAGTGCTCATCGATGTCTTTCTTATAATCTTCCAGTTGAGAACCAACTGCCCAGATTAGATTCTAATCAATGGCTCAGATCATTTGAACTCGATCTCCGTCTTCGTCTAGAGGTTTCACCCATAGTTAGAATAATACTTTTTAATTATTTTAATTTTCGAAGTTTAGACTTAGGCACCCATTAAAAATAATTAATAATTTTAATAAAACTGTCTCTGGATGGAATTTCCCAAAACGATTTTTGGGTATTGGAGAATGCATGTGTCTAAGCCTCCTTGCAAATTTTGAGACTTAGAGCACATCAGATGCTACCAGAGATCAACACTTCAACCTACTTGGAGACCCATGAGGTTACTTGTGTACCCACACACCCATTGGGAGCACCACAGGTTTAATATTTGGAGAACAAGGGACCAACCCCTTGTCCACTACTTTTGGGAGTCTTATCCATCATTATGGCACTTATGGACTTCATCAGGCTTCTTAGAGGGCCCAACGACATGTATTATTGATCATTCATCCTCTTAAGAGGCTTATTCTTTTGTTTATGAGCTAGTTTGGTGGGCTTGTCACCAACAGTTAGTTATCTTGCACATTATTTTATTTTAGGGGCTAATGTAGACCTAATTAGCTAAATCGAACTCATTAGAAGTGTATAAATAGAAATGAGGATTCATTTTAGCATCATCACTTGGATTGGACTTGTATCTCTCTTGAGAATTTCGCTATCCTTCTTGGAGGACGAATTTTGGAGCATGGAATGAATTTTGATGTTTGGATTATTTTCTCGTCTTGGAGCTTCTTGATTGGCAAATTCTTGATGGTTGGATATACTCTTAATACATGTAAGTACAATTTAATGCTATTTTCTTTTCTATTCTTGTCACATACATTGTTGCTGGGATTTCACTATACTAGGGCTAATTTACTGCATCCATTTATGCGAAGTTGTGGAAATTTGGTTTCTAGATAGTGATGCTTCATGTATGGGCCATGTATTATGAAATAATGTTCCTAAAGATGCTTCTTTATTGAAATTCATCTTGATAAGCCATCAATCTTGCAAAACGAAGTATAAAGTTCTTGAAGCTACTTTTGTTGCTGCCCTAATGCTATGCGAAGTTGTCTTTCAGGCCTCCTTGACATAGAAAATTCAATGTCCATAGTCATAATTACTCTTGACTCCAAATCTCCCCAAAGGATTAGGCATGGTCCACCATAAGGTGATCACCTTAAACCTATTTTCCTTCTCCCCTCTCCTCTTCTCTAGGTCTAGTCCTGTGTGTCACCTAGGGCATCAATTATCTCACAATCTAACTATCCAAATACTTCGATTTTTGGTCCCCAAATGGGCTTGTGTGTCCTCAAGAAGCACTACAAATTTCATGAGATTCCGACGGTAGGATCTTGAGATATCGAAAGCCCTAGCTCAAAGACCAATTCTTGCCCTTGGTTTCCCTTAAGCTAGAAACCTCACTGGAATCCATGTATTGTCTTTCATTGAAAATTCATTCCTTGATCCCCTACCCCTACCTAATTAGGTCAAGCCTATCATTGGTTGCTAAATCTTATCCCCTTGACCTAACCTCGGGTCCACTTGGTCCTGTGTGGCCCTATGCACTATCAGGGTTAATTCTTCAAAGACCACCTAGAACCCAAGTTTCCACAAGAATTTTAGGGCTTAGGGATCTCCTTTATAAGACACATACTCAAAACCTAACCCTTGAAATTCTCCCCGAGCCCTTCCTTGAGAGCCTTCCATCTTGTCTTCCAAGACAAACAAGCCACATAGTTGAGCCTCTCTTGTGAACAAGCCTCCAGGATCACCCCTCGCCCTATCATTGATCCATCCATTTCGTGATCCTTGTCATAACGGTTCTCCTCCTATCGATGAGAGTCTGTAAAGAGTAGGGAGCCTTAGTCGAGGTGACAATGGGCTATCGCTCCATTGTTGCCTTTAGCCTATTAATAGCCCCTCAAGGATCCCCTTTTAGAACCCCTACTAGTTGGAGCGGTAACAATCCCCATTGAAGACCATGAGGATGAACACAATGAAGTCAGGACTTTCGTTCAAGAAAGGACATTTGAAGATGTCAATATTGTAGCTCCCTATGATAGTGACATTTCTGATTTCTTGTGCATTAATGAAGGAAAATGGGATGTGGGTAATCATCATTTTGACTATGACCCTATTTATGATACTGACACGAAAAATGAGATTGAAATTGATTCTCCTTTTCTCCAAGACATTACTCATGATGATATGCCTACCTTCACCATCAAAAGGGAGGATCATTGTTTTCCCACGCATGAAAAAGGTTTCTTGGAAAGAGCAGGCTCTGTTTATGACATCGATGATTACACTGACAAAGGCCTTACTTTCCCATGCCTTCTCCAAGATCCCAATAACATAGCTACACTATCCACGAGCCCTTTCCTTGCCCATTCTCACATTATCACCATCATTGACGATCCCTTTCCCCTCCTAGGTATGATGTTGGGGAAGAACCATCCCTCCTTCCCCCTCATACCCTCGGGGTTCTGAATACAATCACTCCATTGAGCAACCAATTTGTTGTCCCCTTCCGTATTCCGAATCCCCTTTTCCTTCCCATCATAACCCTGTGGCATCCATGAGGCATAACATTATGAAGAGGGGTTGTGATAGGGAGATCTTGAGTTTGATCATTCATTCTCCCATCCTGTTCCTAGAAGAGAAGTTTCGCACTTCTAGATTGACTTATTTGCCATCTTCTAGGGCTTCCTATTACGTTGAATGAATATCATATTTTCTTGATTCCCACCCACATCATCCTCCATGTGATTGTGTCCGCATTCGCTTTGGGATTTGCTACATGAGTAATCATATAGGCAGGTATGTTTATATTGATCTAATCATATGTTGGTTGCACTACCTTTATGATTACACTTAGCATTAGCTTCGTGTCATATGCATGTTAGGGTAAGATGATTTGCATACTCATTTTCGCATTATAACTAACATCATATGATATTCTCATACTAGATTAGTTGCATTTAGATTAAAATTGCAATTAGAATAAATTTTATTTTCTTCTTGCTTTTATGGCCTAATACTAAGCATGGGTGATCATAAGACACCACAAAAATATGTTTCCCCATGTGCTTGGTCTCTGATATGTGCAGTAACAAGTTTGCGGTCCCAAGAGATTGTTGGTGTTCTCATGACCTCCCGTTCAAGTACGTCTGTGCACTCTTTCGAGAGCTCATGTCCCAGTTGGAGGCAGATGTCACCCACCACATGTGGGTAGCATCCATTGGAGAAAATTTTCTCCTAGATGGTCCTCAGTCGGCAACCAGCAGCCCCTTGCAGCCACCAAATAGATCGATGTTCCACTATCTTTGCCACCTGAGCCAGCCATGTGGTCCCTTGCCTGTCTGTTATGATCGTATGTTTGAAGGTGGGCCTCCTGACCCTGAAGGTATGGATTTTCATTGGTATAGTTGAGAAATTTTGTTTACTTATCATGGATACTTTTGGGCAAGGATTGGTGGGGGGATTCGATGGAAAGAGTGGGCTAGGTCTATACTCTTGTCAACTCTGCCCGATTTGGTGGTTAGCCTTGTATCCTAGTCCTGTGGGATCTCTTTTACTGCCTATTAGCTTTAGGGTTGGCACTACATGGGAAATCCCAATTTTGGTTGCGTGGTCTCGCTTCTCGACACCATATACAACACTCCCATCCGCTCATTTTAAGCCCATTTATCACTTTTTGCATCCAGCTCCACATTTGTCCACTGGGTCCACAAAGGGTTTGCCTCCCCCTCCCCTTGCCCACACCTTGGGTCGAGCCTAGAACGATGCCTCAAAGGTTGATGCAGCTAAAAAGAAAAGAAAAATCATAATTTGGCCACTTTCAACAGGAAATGTACCACAAAATGCAAAAGATGGTTGGGATATACAAATTTAGCGCATGGGCAAAAGCCAAACATGAGCTCTACCCCTTATCCATGGCCATCACCCTAGTTCCTATGGGCCCTAGATGAGCCCCTTCCACATTTAGAAACCCATGATTGTCCCAACCCTTGGTGGGTAATGAACTGCCCGACCTTAAAGGGGGTGTGTATTGTTGTATCCTACACGTCATGCTCTCATCCCATGTAGCTCCGAGCAGTTATGAAGAAAAATCAATTAAAGGCAAAAGGCATATGAAGAAGGATGGAAAAACAAAGGCCAGGGTAACTCATGTACCACGATTGCTCCCTCCTACACTCATATACCCAAGTGTGGGCTTCCCCTATTATAGCTACCCTTGTACCACAGCGTGTGGCTTGGAGCCTTCCCTTGATCCCTACTCAATTCCATCATTGTATCACATGCCACCTACCACTTGATGGATGTACCATGGACATGTCACCCCCTTTGAAGGCTAAAACCACCTAATAGGGTCCTTGGTTAACCCCCTTATTGAGCTTGGAGACACTTGTACATGGAAAAGCTCAATATGGAAGGGCATGCCACCATGAAATGTCCATTTGATTTCATGATTTGTAAGCTCTTTTACTTGATTAATCTAATGATTTTTCGTATTGGAGGGCAAGGGGACGCGTTGAATCTTATGCAGGATTGCAGGTGGGTCTCTGTTTGGGGTTTGGTCTCCCTATACAAGGTCCAATCCCTCCAAAGGGTCACATTGGCACTTGTAGGGTGAGCGTTGAAAGCCATGGGCCTCCTCCATAGCAGAGAGCACTTCATGGATCCCCAACACCTTTTATTGATTGCTCATGTTCCACCTTTTTGGATGAGGATGAGGCACCTGGATCACCATGCCCAGTTGGCTTCACAGTTGTACCATACACTTGACAGACGTTCCAAGTTCCAGACGAGGATTTGTCTCACCATGGGAGACAAAGGGAGGGAATATGCCATCATTCTAGCCCTTATATATGGTTTACAAGCATTGTCAATCAAATTGGAGACCCATGAGGATGTCATTGTGCCCCCACACCCACTTGGGGACACCACATGTGACTTGCATGGATATCAAGGGGCCAACCCCTTGATCACTACATTTGGAGCCCATTCTCTCAACTTGGCACACTTTGGACTCCACTAAGCCTTATTAATGGCCCAACGACTCATCATGTTTACTACTTTGCTCTTTTGAGAGGCTTATTTTTGTATTATGGAGCTATCTTGGTGGGTTTATTTTGTATTATGGAGCTATCTTGGTGGGCTTGTCACCAAGGGATGTTATTATTGCACATTATTTTATTATTTGGGGCTTAATTAGGCCTAATTAGGCAAATCAAACTCTTTAGGAAGGATATAAATAGATGAGAGGCTCATTCATTCCTCTCATCATCACTTGGATTGGATTAGTAGCTCTTGTGAGAATTTTGCATTCCCTTTTGGAGGACGAGTTTGGTTTCATGGATGAATTTTGATGTTTGGATACTATCTCTTGATCTTGGAGCTTCAAATTTTGTCTTGAATTGATGATTGGATATACTCATTATACATGTAAGTGCTCTTTTTCATGTCTATCTTTACATTTCTCTTGTCACATGAATAATGTATGGGATTTTCGCTCTCTAGATCTGAAATTGCCCTAATTTTATGTGAAATTGTGGAATTTTTGGACTTATGAGGCATTGCATATGTTACATGTGTCATGTATGATGAATGAATGTTCCTAGAGGTTAAAATTCATTGATAATACCTTGATAAGTCATCAATTCTTGCACATCGAAGTGTAAATTCCTTTGGTAGTCGAGTTCATGCCCTAATTTGCCATGCGAAGTTGCCTAAGGTCTCCTTGATTCGGTGAAAGCTTCTCCAGATCTGGAAATCTCCTTGACTCCATCTCTCCATAAGGCAAGGCACTAGTCTAGCCATTGGTGGTCACCTAAACGAATATTTTTCTCACCTTTCTCTTCTCTCTAGGCCTAACCCTAGTAGGTCACCTAGGGAATCAAGCAAAATTCTTTGTAACCATTAAAAACCATTGTAATTTGGTCCACAACTATGCTGAGATTTTCTCAAGGGGTCCTCCAAATTTGAGCTCAATATGACAGTGGAATCCCGAGATATTGCAAGCCCTAGCTCAGGGATCAATCCTCTCCCTAGGTTGCCTTGGGTTAGTGTCCTCATTTGGATCGTTGCATTTGAATTTCAAAAAAAAGTATTCCTTTGATCATATTCTCCTCCCAAACCTAGCCAAGCCCCTCTATTGTTGGTCAACTCCACACCCTTGACCTAGTCTGCACCCACTTGGGATCATTGTGGTCCCGCAACTTTGTAACTCAAATTCTATAAGGATTGCATAGAATCCATTTCTCCTTAGGGATCCTTAGGTCTGGAATACCTCTTGTCAAAGGAAATTCTCCAAACTTAGGCTTAAGTATCCCCTTAGCCCTTCCTAGAGAGCCTACCACCTTGCTTCTAAAGCAAGCCATTTGATTGATTTTCTATTGTGAATAGGCTTTAGGAATCACTCCTCAACCCATCATTGATCTATTCATTCTTGTGATTCCTCTTATACCCGGTCTCCTCCCATCAACGAAACTCCGTAAAGAGAAGGGAGATTTAGCTAAGGTGACAGTGGACTATTGCTCCATTATTGCCACTTGACCCAGTAGTTTCTCTATAGGATCCCCTCCTAGGACCCCTGCTAGTTTGAGTGGTTATAGTCACCATTGAAGGGAAAGAAGCGAGTCTAACTTTCTGAGATATTCACCTTCTTCCTTAACAAAAATATAGATCCTATTTGGCGACTCCATTGGAAGAATAAATCCCTAGTTCTTCATTGAACTTCAAAGTCAATGCTTGTAGGGTGAAGCAAGCATCTCTCAAGGCATTTCAAGTTCACCCTGGTGACTCCATATTTCAAATCTTATAAAAATTTGCATGGCAATAAATGGCTCACTGGAAAGGCCTATTTTATATGTTTCAAGATGATGATCCTTGATCCAATGATCATGATGTCATTAGTAGCCAAGAGGAGTTTGATGCCCCTCTTAATGAATCTCTTGGGAGCCATGAAATTGAGAAGCCTTCCCAATGCCCTGAAAGGGGGTTGTGGTTCTTCCCAAGATATGATGATTGTACCCCACCTTGTTCCTTCCTTGATAATTGTGATCATGTGATTGTGGATGCGTATGAGCAATATATCTATTCAGGAAACAAGGAGGATATGCTCGAGCTTTGCTATTCATCAAAAGTTTATGAGCCTGGTCGTTGAGTTCTCCATATTCTCATTGCAAGAAAGGTTGCATGAGTTGGATTCCTCTTTTCCCTCCTCATCCATGATCCTTGATGCATGGTCCTCATATGTTCCCGCCTCCCACCCTTACCATTCATCAAGCAAATCTTGTAATGGAAAGTGTGATATTTGGGTCCCCTATAAGGGAAAATGTTTTTATATTGATCTAATCATACATTGGCCACATTGGTTGTATCATTATACTTTGCATTTTGCATAATGTAGCATGCATGTTAGAGTAGGATACATCGCATATTGATTTTTGCATAGCTAACATCATCTTATTATGTTCTCATACAAGACTACATGCATTTTGATTAGACTTGCATTTTAGAATAAATTTTATTTCCAGTCTGGTTTTTATTATTTGATGAAAACATGGGCGATAAGAGTATGCCAAGGACAAATGCTTCCAATAATTGTCTGTGATGTGCAGGATAACAGGTCTATGGTCCTAGAGGATTGTTGGTGTTCTCATGACCCCCCATGTTCGAGTACATGGTTTGTGTACTCTACAAAGAGCTCATGTTCCAGTTGGAGCCATTTGTTACCCACCACCTGTGGGTGATCACATAGGAGAAATTTTTCTCCTAGTTTTGTCTTCAGCCTGTAACCAGCAGCCCCGATAGCCACCAATGTAACCGATGTTGTGCCAATTGATCTCTGCTCCCTGAGCTAGTCATATGTCCCCTCGCCCATATGTCGAGGGCATATGTTTGAAGGTGGGCCATCCAATCCTAAAGGCATGTCTTTCATTGTGCAATTGGGTGCTTAAGCTTGTTTTTCCTTGGGCACACTTGGGTATGGATTTTTGGGCGACTTGGAAGAAGGAAGGGTTTCAACTTTAGTCTTGCTCCCTCACCTTAAATGGGGGGTTAATCCTCAACCCTAATCCTATGGGATCTCCCCTACTAGCTTATAGGTTTAGGATGGGCACTACTTGGGACGTTGATTTTGGTAGGGCAATCCCGTTTTCCCGTTCCACAATTTTCACTCCCCTTTGCACATTACATGTCTTGTTTCACCATTTTCCTTCTCCTAGTCCACATGACCACTGGGTCCACAAGGCTCTAGTATTCCCCCTCCCCTGTCCACATGCCTGGGTCAGGCCTAAAACGATGCCCCGAAGGTCAATGCAGCGAAAAAAAAAAGATAAAAGCATATCATGGCCACATACAAAGGGAAATAATACCACAAAATGCAAAAGATGGTCAAGACAATAAAATTTAACACATGGGAAAAAGCCAAACATGAGCTCTCCCCCTTATCATTATGGCCATCACCCTGGTTCCTAGAGCCCCCCTTCAGTGCCCCTTGCATCATTAAGGAACCCATGCATGTCCCAACCCCTAGTGGGTGATGAACTGCCCCATCTTAAGGAGGTAATCACTGTTATATCACACACAACATGCTCTCATCCCCTGGAGCCTCGAGCAGTAAAAGAAAAGAAAAATAAATTAAAGGAAAAAGCCAAATGAGGAAACGTGGAAAAACAAAGGCTGGGGTAACTCATGCACCATGATTGCTCCCTCCTATATTCGTACACCCAAATATGTGGACATCCCTCATGATTACCACCCTTGATCCTATGGCATTTGGCCTTTAAACCCCTGTGTCCCAATCTACGTCATCAGTATCTGTTGTTTTTCCACGATCCTCATGTCTGGGATAGAATCTTAAATCTCTGACGTTACCAAACCAAGAATCACGACGATACTACTTTGCACAGCGAAATATAAACAACAGTAAATCTACTAGTGCACAAATTATGGACAACTTTTTACATTTTTCAACTCAAATTTGTTATATTAATCAACATATAATACAACAGCCTAGGGCTCTCGTACTAGGGATAATGGCCCTCATACATCCAATAGTACAAGAATACAAAACTGGGGCTTAGTGTCAGTCCATCGACAACCAATCTACCCTCAACAAGATACTCTGACCATCTGGCTGATGTAGTCAACTCTCTCAGCTCCTCTCAGTCGTACCCTGTACTTGCCCGGTCCTTCAGCACCTGATCTGCAGCTCCTGCCTCTATCAATGCTCCAAGTCCATCTAGCCACTGAACCTCGGCTATCAATCCGCTCTCTAATTGTGCCTTAGTCCATCAAGAGCACAACACATCGAGACTCATGTCGAGTTGTTCACAACTCCACTCGTGAACAACTCTCAACTGCCCACTGCTGCTCCTCAGCTACTCAGGAACTTTAGCCCACTATGGTCTTCCTACGCTACTCCAATGAAGACCAACATGGGGCACAGAGGGCTGCCATCTATCACTGCAAGATGTCCATCTCCCACACTGAACACGCGCTAGGAGGACTCCCATCATTTGTTGCAGACGTCCTTCTCCACACACAAGTCTAGGGTTGCTTAACTGCTCCTCTAGCTCATCAAACCTTGAGCTCAAATACTTCCACTCTAGCAACCATCTAAGTCCATGAAGATGGTGCACATCGTGCTCCAACTTGGGCACTATCACGTTGTCCTCCGAAGACCATAAATACCCAATTCACGTTCACACTTGGTCTACTCTCACGCTGCCCTCCAACAATCTACAAGTGACCAATCCTGCTATAGCATCTGCTCCTAGTTAGGGCATCCACCACCTATGGAGACCCTTCCACATGGCTGCTAACAAACTCCTCAAATCTGCCTCTCCAAGGACACCTCATCAAACCATCATCCAAGAGGCCATCTGCAACTCCTTATGTTGCTTCCCTCTTGCCTAGGGATTTGTGCTTCCTACTGTAGCATCTGCCTACTAAGAAACCCTTTCTTCTAGCTACCACAATCATCCAACAAGTGTCCAATACACCAACTAACAATCACTGTAGAACTGCCACTGGTTAGGGCATCTAACCTCCAAGTCTACCCCTCCTCGTTTGGCTACTACAGGCTACAAGATCTATCATCCAATTTGGTCAACTCTTGACCCAACACAAGGCAAGAATGGAGAAATAACATACCTCTTAACTATTGTTCATGGACAAAGTTCTGGTCACTGGTTAGGGCATCTCCTGTAGCCCACAGTAGCCCACCAATCCTCCCAAAACTCACCTTAATTAATGCGGCTTCCTTCCCTTCACAAGGCTAATGACCTCACTACTTGAATAAGCTCCTACACCTCCTTGTCTAGGGTTTTTTGGCACTCAAACCAACCACTATAGGCCTACAACCTACTCATCACAATAAGGCCATTGTTTCAACCTACTTTAGGGAGGAATTCCCACATTTTGCTATTCCAGAACAGCTCCTCTTTCCTTGGCCTATCTGCAGATTATTATGCTCTTCAACCAATCACAAGAGAGCCCTAAACGACTCCTCTCTTCTTTGTTGAAGATGCCTCTACCTGTGGCCCAAACAAGGATGCATTTCTCCTAGAGTGAGACCCTTACACACTCCTTCGCTTGCCCAGAATTGCCCCTAAACAACTCGGCCCCTGCATCTGATCATCTCGACCCCTAAACAGTCACCAAGAGGTGCTCCAACAGCCCTCTTCTTCCTTTGCTAGGGTCTACCTCTAATCTGCGGCCAAACAGAGATTTCCTTCACCTAATGCGAGATCCTTTGATACTCAAGGACATATTCAAATGACTCTACCATCACCCTCTATTTATATACTCAAGAGAGGGCTCCAATGAACATCTTTAGGGCTTGTACAACCTGTCATTAGGTCTCCTAACATTAGGCCGACCTTGACCAAACCCACCATTAGCTTCAAAAATTCATTTCTCTTCAACCACAACTCAAAATCAGATGATTTTCAACGCGTCGAATTCATCTCGATGTGTACTATCATCCTCATCCATCACATGTCGAAATCTCTCCATAGTTTTGTCCCCAAAATCGATGGGTGCTAAACCCCAAGCTTGGGTTTCAAGCCCACAAGGCCACTTGTGGAGCTCCTTCCTCCAAACCCTCAATCCTCAAGGCTTGAAGTACCTCCCAAGCTACCAAAATCAACACTATCCACATGACACCTACCACTTGAAGGATGTACCTTACGCATGTCCTTCCCTTTAGGGGTTGAGAACACCTAATAAGGTTATTTATTAACAATTCCTACCAAGGGCGGTAACACCATTACATGTTAAAAGCCCCAAATTTGGAAGGGAAACCCGCTATGAAGTCTCATTTGTGCCCTTGACTAACAAGCTCGATTCACATAGATGCACTAATGAATTATTGTACCTAAAGGTGAGGAGACACATTGGATCTTATACAGGATTGGCAGTTGGTTTCATCGCCCACCAGAGGATCATATTGACACTTGTATGGTATATATTGAGAGCCACGGGACTCCATCATGTGATATAGCATTGTCTCATCTTATGGGTGCCCTCAGCACCTTCAACAACTTGTTCATTGCCCCACATTATATGCGAGATGATGCACTTGGACCAATAGTGCCCCCAACTGGCTTAGCAATATATACAGGGTTTGGCAATTGATCTGAGGCCTAAAGGAGGTTTGTCTCATCCTTGAGACATGGGAGGGAAAGCACCATCTTCCATGCCCTCATTTGGAGTAGTCTACAAGCTTATTTTTCATTAGGAGACCCATGAGACCATTACTTGTGCCCCAAAGCCACTTTGGAGCACCACATGATCATTTGCACAGAGATTAAGGGGCCAACCCCTTGTCCATCATTCATGGAGCCCTCACCCTCATTATGGCACCTTGAGGACTCATTTCGGCCTTCCAATGGCCCTTCTACACCATGGTTTCATCATTTCAGCTCACTTATGGATGTCTTCTTCATCACTTTATGAGCTACTTGGTGGGCTTGTCACCAAGGACTTGTTATTTTCACATTATTTAATAATTGTAGGGGCTATTAGGCTAATTCGAATTAGTAGGAGAATCATATAAATAAAGATGACTCTCATTTGTGAGAACATCATCATCAACACGTGGAACTTCTCTCTTAAAATGCATTTCGATATCTTTGGAGGCTGAAATTTCGTTCTTTCTTGGAGCTACTTGTTTGTCTATGGTTGGATATATCTCTTGTCATCTTGTAAGTGATATTTTGTTGAAGATTTTCATTGGAATAATGTCTAATGTGTGGAATTATTGCAATTAACTAGATCTTGTGTGCCCTAATTTATTGAATTATCATTATGAAGGATTGTTTGATTGCAAATTGCACATGTTACTCATTGCATGACATTAGATGAATGTTCCTAGTGGATGGGATTTGGTTCTTGTTCCATGAAAAGCCATAGATATTGAGTAGGTAATTGTTGAAAAGTGGTTGCTAGGGCATCACTTTTTGGCCTCCTTGAAGACGATTTTGGCGAACCTTTAACCATAATAGACTTCATAGCCCAAGAATTAGGCACTGATCCAAGTAAAATTGATGATCACCCTATTCCTCCCCCTTTTTCTCTTTCCAAAAATTTCTAGCCCCTTTCTTAGATAGCCAACTAGGGCTCCCTGCGAATTTCTTTGGAGGAAGAGTTTTGCAAAACTAATTGGATAGAAACTTGCACTGGTGTCTCATCTAGAGGTTCACAAAGTTTGGTGGAATTCTGACAGTTATTTTTCAAGAGAACTCAAGCCCTAGTTGCATCTTTGGAAGTCCGTCTTAAACGTCTTTGGTTGGTGCTCCTATTGGGGGTCATTTGCACATAGAATTTAAAGGACTTGATCATCCTTAACCCTTTCCCTATCCTATC
The DNA here is from genome assembly GCA_031772625.1 of Pinus tabuliformis. Classification (NCBI taxonomy): domain Eukaryota; kingdom Viridiplantae; phylum Streptophyta; class Pinopsida; order Pinales; family Pinaceae; genus Pinus; species Pinus tabuliformis. Next base: position 518,303,838 of record CM062812.1, on the reverse strand, counting down.
TTGACCTAGTGAGCACATTGGAGCATTGGAAGACCTCTTCCCACAATTACTCATAAACCTTAGGTCTCACATAGGCTTCTTTCTAAGTCTCGCTAGCGAAACAAAATTCCTCTTTCAAGTGACAAATCATCTTGTAATGATTCTAGAGAGGCCCTATATCACATTCGAAGACTTGACCTTAGGCTTATCCATCTTAATTGAATATCTCTAACCCTAGGTCTAGATCTTCCTCCTAGTTCTTCCTTGGAGAGCCTTTAGATTCTTTTCGAAGCATTGAGTCCTAATTGTGTCTCTCCTTGAATGGGCCTTGGGAATCACTTCATACGTTATCATTGATCTCATCCTTACAAGTGATTTCCTCCATACTGAGACTCCTCCCATCGGTGAAAGACCGTAAAGAGAAATGGAAAGTGACTGAAGTGAGAGTGCATCTTTGTCCCATTGTTGTCATTTGGTCTAGTAGTTGTCCCATAGGTTCCCCTCCTAGGACCCCTGCTAGATTGTGTGGAAACAAGGCCTATGAAGAGGTCATTCACCATATAGCAACTCCATTTGAGAAGCATAGAAAGTCTAAGGAGAGTCGCAAATCCTCAAAAAGTAGTCGCAGCTAGAAAGGAAGCAATTTTTATGGTCTATTTCTGTTTTGTAAAAGGGATTGTGCCCTAGGAAGGAAGACCAAGTATCTTGTCTACCATGCAAAGGAGATAATCTTTGTTTTATGGTCATCTATGTGTGTTGTAGGACGCTATCGTGAGCTCTATGTGTTGAATTTCCACGATCTTGGGATCTAGGATAGAATCTTAAAATTTCTTACGCTACCAAACCAAGAATCTCAACAAAGCTACTTTGCACAACGGAATATAAATAGCAGTAAATCACACATGCACAAGTATAGACAACTTTTTACAAATTTCAACCCAACTTCATTATATTAATCAACATATAATACAATTGTCTAGGGCTCCCATACAAGGGATAATGGCCCTCAATTATCCACAAGTACAAGAATACAAGATACACTGACAACCTCACTACAACCTCTATGTCATATCTCGTCCCGTCGGTCCTTCGCTTTCGTTCTGTTCTCTAGCTGCCCCTTAGTCCATCAAAGGACAACACATAAAGTCTCTAAGAGGGTTGCCACCTATCACTGCTGCAAGTCACTTATGCTCCAATGAACACAGGCTGATCCAATCTGCTCTTCTAGGCTGGCCAATACCTGAGCTCCAAATTTGCCAATCTAGCAGTCCACTAGTCCATCAATGTACTGCACATTAGGCTCATCAAGTTCACCCAACCTTCAACTGCCACACTCCCTTTAGGACATCTTGTTGAGGGCTACTTTGGGTCACCAACACGCTACCCTCCACCAGTCCAATGGCACCTAATCCAACTGTCACAAAACCACTGTGAAATCTGCTCCTAGTTAGGGTTTCTTAGCACCCAAGACAACCCCAACACATGAGTCCCATAGGCTGCAACTTGTCCATACTTGGACACCATCCACCTAGCAACAATACCACCTTGAAACCATCAACAAATAAATATCTCTGGGATATGCATACTGTTGTAGCGTACTCTCCTGGTTAGGGCACCCAACAAAAAAGTTACAGCGCTCCAAAACAGCTGCAACAGTCCACCATTAGTTGCGGCCTTCTCTTCTCATTCACCTGCTCCCACACACTAGTCCTAAGGCTAATTTCTAACCCTAAAATAGGCCTCATAGTACCTCTGATGTGGCTTAGAACAGGGTTGCAGCCCTCCTACAATGTACTTTAGGACTCGGCCTACTAACCACAGAGAAAGGCCTCTCCAAAAACCACGCACAAGTTCCTAGATTTCTCCTCTATGCTTGCGGTTGTCTCTCTTGCACTTCAAAACCAAAACAAATCTTAAGAAACACTCTTGTAATAATCGGCCTTATCTTCCTAGTGTTGTGGTTGCTTCAAATGGTTCTTCCTTGTGATTTTTTGCACATGGGATGATCAAATGAACTCACACATGTGCCTAATTTATATCCTTCACATGTGGCTCCAACGAATTCTTGCCAACTATCAACAAATCTTTCTAATCATGATAGTGACAAACAAAAATTATCATCTTGTGATCTAAATTTTTTATTTGAGTGATTCTCGATGCGTTGGTTTTGTCTCTACATCCTCTATCACCTCAAATTTTCTCATGCTCAAATGCCTCATGGTTTTGTCCCAACTCCTTTGGGTACAAAACCCCAACCTTGGGTTCTAAGCCCGCAATGACCCATTCTGGTGCTCCAACCTCCAAACCCCGAACCCTAGGGCTTGGAGTACCTCCCAAGCTACTCAAAAATCAACACCATGGAGGGTCGAAGCCTTGGAACCAAGCCAAGAGGCCCCATACTTAATTGTAGAAGGGACGCAGGCATATTTGAGGAAGGCTACAGGAAAGTGGGGGTGGAAAGGCCTCAAGAAGACTTGTGGAATAGGTCGAGGTGGCTTAGGCCTATGATGAGGCCACCGAGGCATGGAAAGGGTTATTATTCGGAAGAAGAAGGGTTGCTGAAGTCTAAACTTGAAGTCTCTTCATCAAAGGAGGTTTGGACAACAGTATTGGAGGCTAGTTATACAGTGAATTTGAAGGACCTAATTTGCTATGAGTAGTTGTTGGTACAAAGATCTAAAAGGAGCCAAATATTTGTGTGGAGGAGGAAAAGGACAACCAAGTGACAAAGGAGGACTAAAAGGACTGATTGTGAAGAGCTACATTAGCAAGTAAGATTGTCTTTGTCATTGTTTCGGGCAAACTGAAGGTCAAAAGGGAGTTGACCTCAAGCCCTAATTGTATATTGTTGTATACTAGTCTTGTATTAGGGTCTAAAAGGGTCATGATCCCTGATACAGGAGCCCTATGTATTTCTTATTGATGGCCTAAGAAGAAGTGTTCTGTGTTGATTTATGTAGCATCTGATGTGCTCTAGCCTCGAGATTTTGCAGATAGGCTAAGACACGTGCATTCTCCAAGACCCAGAAATCGTTTGGGAAAATTCCACCTAGAGATGGTTTAATTAAATAATTAATATTTTTTAATGTATTCCTAAGTCTAAACTTAGGAAATGTGTTTAATTAAAGGGTATTAATTAAATATGGTGTGAATCTTCTAGAAGAAGATGAGGATCAACTCCCAGTTAATCTTGGCCTTTGATTAGGTTTTAATCTTGGCCGTTGGTGCTCCAACGAGAGATTATAAGAATGAGCTTGATGGGCACTTGGAGAACACACCTAAGACAGTGAGATCTACAAATTGAATTTCTCAAGAGTAGCAGCGTTGAGTTGCCAGAGAGAGATCGAGTGATCTTCTTGCGGTGAGGGGCAGGGATAGTAGACTAGAGTGGATTTTATCAGTTCCAGAGAGTGCAAGGTAGACAAGGCAACGAAAGGTCTAGAGAGGCAGCGCAGTGCCACGCAAAGGCAGCGCAATGCTTCAGAGGGAGTTCGTAATTTTGCTGGGAGCAGTCGAGATCTAGTGCCAGAAGCCAAGGTGTGAGACTAGAGAGCCAGAGAGTCGAGGTCCAATCAAAAAAACGATCACCAAGAAGGGTGACCCAATTCCTAGAGGTTGTGATGCAGTGACTGCACAGAGGCAGCGTGGGTTTAGCAATCCAGAGCCTAGATCAAATTCGGATCACCAGTGATAGTGTGAGAATATTTCTCACTACCTCTTTGCCAGTTTATTCTCTATATCAGATTTCCAGTTTGGGCATCTAAAGTTTTGTACTCATAAACTATTGCATAATAATTAAAACCCTCAATTGTTGCACCAGTTTTCCCACATTGGGTTTTTCCGGGGACGTTTGTCCAAAAACAACGGTGTATTTGTGTGTGTGTTTATTTCTCTCCTGTGCAGTATTTTGTTTCCGTAGTATTTTATGTTGTGAAGGCTGCAGTAGATTTTATTTCGATGTTTACTATGTAACACTGTAAATAACTTGATTCATAAATTAACAAGTAGGAGAAATTTAATCAGTTGTTGCAGTAGGGAATCAGGTCAACGATTTTTCACATGGTATTAGAGCACAGATCATAAGATGGAGAGCTCAGTAGCAGAAGGGAGGAGGAATTTTGAATCTATGCAGAGGCAGTGGTTCGAAACCCTCAGAGGCAACACAATCCTTTGTTCCCAAAGGGTCAGTTTCTAAAGAAAAATTATTTTTTCTGAGAGAGTCAACAGAGAATAGATTTTCCATATCAGAGGTTACCAGAGGCAGAGGGAGACGTAGTATTTTTCCTTGCAAAGCAGATCTTCAGCTAAGACGCAGTTATTTTGCAGCAGTTTGCTAGTGCAAAATAGTGTCAGGAGGAAGGAAGAGCACACAATGAGGGAATTCTTTCCTCGGGGAACTTCTAGCACAGAAGTTGGATTTCTCCTAGTAGAGAAATAGTAGTTGTGAGCAGACGGCTACACAGAGGAGAAGAGAAGGAGTTTGACATTTTCAAAGGGATGGCATTACCTGGGTTGAGATATCAGTTGGACGGAGCCTCCAACTATGTGATCTGGAAGGCTAGAATTTCCTGCCTTCTAGATGAACATGATCTCAAGACTTATATCGATAGTGGTAGTTGTACCCACAGATGCAGAAAGCTAAGAAGTTGATTCTCGATGGGGTTCGAGATCATGTGCTATCTCACATAACTAGCAAAGATACTGCCTGACAGATGTGGGAAGCACTAGCTACGCTACACGAGGGGTCTTCCAAGCAACGGAAGATGTATCTTGAAGAGAAGCTAAGATGCACGAGGATGCGGAAAGGGGAGTGTATAGACCCCTTCCTTACTAGGCTTCAGGATGTCCGGGATCAGTTGTCTTTAGTAGGTTTAGTGCCCTAGCCTACAGAGTTTGTACGATTAGCTCTGAACAACGTTTCTAAAGAATGGCAAGTTTTCGTCCAAAGTATCCTAGGCAGAAAGAAACTGCCAGATTGGGAACGTATGTGAGCTAATCTGCAGCAGAAGGAGATGAGATGAGATCTGGTGAAGAGCACCATTAGTGGTGGTAGCAGCAATAGTGGGACAAAGCAAGTAAAGGAGGAGGAAGATGTGGCACTCGCATCTAAAGGGAAGAAGGAGCAGCACAGGAGGAAGAAGGACATTTCCAAGATCAAGTGCTTCAGGTGTGGTGAGCTTGGCCACTACAACACTCACTTAATGTCCTCTCAGAAAGAAGGACAAGGAGGAGAAGAAGGATCAATAGGTTGCATCCGCTGAGATCGATAGGCTATCCTCCAGACTAGAGGAAGAGTTTGCCATGATCACCGAATTACCTCCAGGGGTGAGGTGGGGTGATTTGGAGTTGTAGCCCCAGAGAGCTACAAGATGGGCAGGATTCTTGAGGAGGTCCACCTCATGAATCAATACCTTGCTACAGGAGCCCAAAACAAGCAGTAGCAAGATGGATCAGTGGCAGTTGGTGCAGTCAAGTGCCAAAGTGATAGATGCAGTAGCTAGTAGCGGTCCGAGACTAAGCAGCACAAAACATAGTTGGCAACAGTGCAGATGACACGATGCAGAGTCAACAGTAGCGCAGTGGCTTCAGTGACAGCGCAGAGGCTAGCAGCAGCCAGAACTTGGACGACAGATGCATCATACTAACAACAGTTGGTTCAGTATTTTAGATGTTTTTCCATTGCAGTTGTTGCAGTTGCAGCAATACCGGTTGGAGATGGTTGCAGTGCAGACGCAATTTTGGCAGTAGTGCAGCAGGGCCAGCAACAGCACGAATGCAGCAATCAGAGTTGCGCAGTGGTTGGTGGGCAGTAGAGCCAGACATCAGCAGCGCAACAGGAGATGGTGCAGAGACAGAGTGATGCTTCAGTGGGTTGCAACACTAGAGCACATTCCTCACTAAGAGGGAGTGTTGATTTTGTAGCATCGGATGTGCTCTAGCCTCAAGATTTTGCAGATAGGCTAAGACACATGCATTCTCCAAGACCCAGAAATCATTTGGGAAAATTCCACCTAGAGATGGTTTAATTAAAATAATTAATCATTTTTAATGTGTTCCTAAGTCTAAACTTAGGAAATTTGATTAATTAAAGGGTATTAATTAAATCTGTTGTGAATCTTCTAGAAGAAGATGACGATCAACTGCTAGTTAATCTTAGCCTTTGATTACGTTTTAATCTTGGTCGTTGGTGCTCCAACGAGAGATTATAAGAAGGAGCTTGATGGGCACTTGGATAACACACCCGAGATAGTGAAATCTAGAGATTGAATTTCTCAAGAGTAGCAACATTGAGTTGCCGGAGAGAGATCGAGTGATCTTCTTGCAGTGAGGGGCAGGGATAGTAGATCGGAGGGGATTTTATTAGTTCCAGAGAGTGCAAGGTAGAGAAGGAAACGAGAGGTCTAGAGAGGTAGTGCAGTGCCAAGCAGAGGCAGTGCAGTGCTTTAGAGGGAGTCCATAATTTTGCTAGGAGCAGTCGAGATCTAGTGTCGAATGTCAAGGTGTGAGACCTGAGAGCAAAAGAGTCGAGTTCTAGTCATCAAAACGATCAACAAGAAGGGTGACGTAGTTCCTAGAGGCTATGACATAGTGACTGTGTAGAGGCAGCGTGGGGCTAGCAATCTAGAGATTGGATTAGATTTGGATCGCTAGTGATAGTGTGAGAATATTTCTCACTACCTCTTTGCCAGTTTATTCTTTGTATCAGATTGCCAGTTTGGGCATCTAAAGATTTGTACTAAGAAACTACTGCATAATAATTAAAACCCTTAGTTGTTGCACTGGTTTTCCCACATTGGGTTTATTCAGCAAAACGATCAGCAAGAAGGGTGACACAGTTCCTAGAGGCTGTGACATAGTGACTGTGCAGAGGCAGCGTGGGGCTAGCAATCCAGAGCCTGGATCAGATTTAGAGCGCCAATGAAAATGTGAGAATATGTAATATCCCGCTTCAGAGATATTCCCCAAAATCCCAGTAAACTCCAACCAAATACGTACCCAAAATGATAAAAATAAGTAGTGTAACATATAATAATGTAATATGAAATATAAGTAGATACTCGAGAAATGCAGAGAGAAATGCTAAGCCATTTTATTATACTGAGTAATAGAATGAGTACAGGAGGTGATCAGGAAGATGGCACCTCGACTTGCACACGACAAGTGAAGAAATACACTCAGAATAGCAAAGGAATGGTGTTATGAAACCAGCTCAAGAAAAGATAGATCAACGCCTTAGAATTCAGCCTCTTCGAGGGGGCAACCTCCTTTACATTACATAAATGAACTATTCTTGGATCATTCAAATGACAAAACCTCCTTTCTATATATAGGAGTCTAAGGAGTCACAATATAATCCAGCCGACCTAACAATAATAATATAAAGCCACAAAAATAACAATAGAGGGATTCTATGGGGCACAGTAATAACAATATGGGGGCAATAGGGGCACAACAATATTAATAAGGGGTATAACTACAATAGTAATGGGGTAATCACTAGTATTATAGGGACCCAACATGCCCCTCTCCTTCAAAAAAGTGTTGTCCTCAACGCTTGAGTAGTTCTGGATACTTCTGCATAAAATTTTCATCCTCCCATGTGGAATCTTCAGCGGATAAGTTCTTCCACTTGATAAGATACTCTGAAATTGATCGATTTCGTAGCTGTCGAGTTCTTGTTTCTGTGACTGCTTCCGGTTCCAATATAATTTCTCCTTCCTCGTCAAGTTCTGGGAATATTCTTTGAACTGAGAGCTTGTCGCCTATAACCTTCTTTAAACATGAAACATGGAAAACTGGGTGCAATCGAGAAGCTGCAGGAAACTCCAATTTGTATGCCATAGTACCAATCTTTTGCAACACCTTGTACAGACCATAATACTTTGGTGATAATTGATTATCCTTCTTAGATTGCTTGAGGGACATTTGCTTATATAGTTGTAGCCATAGGAATACCCAATCACCTACATCAAAACTTCTTTCACTGCGATGTTGATTTGCCTGTTGTTTCATTCTATTTTGTGCCAACACGAGGTTATCTTTCAAGAGTTGGAGGACTTGTTGTTGATGTTCAATGTGATGTTCCACTGCCTGAACCTTAGAATTTTCTCTTAAATATGATGTGATGGATGGTGGTTGATACCCATAAAGTGCCATAAATGGGGTCATTTTTGTTGTTGTATGGAAGGAAGTGTTATACCACCATTCAGCTAGAGGCAACCATTTGACCCATTGTGTCTGTTTATCAGATACAAAGCAACGAAGATATCCTTCCAAACATTTGTTTACTATCTCAGTTTGCCCATCAGATTGAGGATGATAAGATGAGATATGAGCTAACTGAGTACCAAGACAAGAAAATAATTCTGTCCAAAAATTTCCAGTGAAAATGGGATCTCTATCACTTACAATAATCTTTGGGTTTCCATGTAGCTTTTGAATTGTTTCCATAAATGCAGTAGAAACTGTACTGGCTTTAAATGGATGTGATAATGCACAAAAGTGTGCATACTTGGTAAGTCTGTCAACTACCACCATGATGACACTCTTTCCCTCAGACTTGGGTAAACCTGTGATAAAATCCATTGAAACCTCCTCCCAACATTGGCTTGGAATGGATAAAGGTTGTAATAGACCCGGTGTCTTAATTGTTTCAACTTTATTTTGTTGGCAAACCAAACATTCTGCCACAAACTTTTGAATATCTGATTTAAGGCCATCCCAAAAAAATTCCTTCTTAACCCTGTGGTAAGTTTTTAGAAATCCTGAGTGCCCTCCTAAGGGAGAAGTGTGCAATTCCATAAGAATCTTTTGTTTTAGCTGGGAATTCTTACAAAGGTATAAGCGATCTTTGTACCATAACGAATCATTTTGCCAGCTAAATGTATCAGACGTACTGGAATCTTGTTGTAACTTTCAAATAAGTGCCCACACTTCTTCGTCATTCTTCCATTCATCCCTTGCTTCATTTATCCAATCTGGTTGGATAATAGACATGGCGCACTAAAATGTTTCCACATCCTCATCCTTTCTTGAGAGTGCATCTGCCACCACATTTTGCTTCCCTTTTTTGTAAATGATTTCAAAGTCATAACCCAACATCTTTGTGACCCACTTTTGTTGCTCTTCAGAGGATAATCTTTGTTCTAAAAAGTATTTAAGGCTATCATGATCCATTTTTACCTTGAAGTGTCTTCCCATTAGGTAGGGTCGCCATTTCTTAAGTGCATGGAGTATTGCCTACATTTCCTTCTCATAAATAGCTTTGCTTAAAAACTTTCCCTTGATTGGACGACTTTCAAAAGCAATGGGTCTTTCATCTAGCATTAGAACAGCACCAATTCAATTTCTTGAAGCATCACATTCCACAATAAAGGTTTTTGTGAAGTCCGGTGTAGCTAAGACCGGTGCTTGGCACATTGCCTCTTTAAGATGTTCAAAGGCCTTTGTTGCTTCCGGAGTCCATGAAAATGCATCTTTCTTCAATAATGTTGTTAGAGGTGCTGCTATTCTCCCATAATTCTTAACAAACTTGCGATAATACCCTGTCAACCCGAGAAATCCTCGCAGATGCTTTATGGTTGTGGGGATTTTCCATTCCTTAATGGCTTTAATTTTGCTAGGGTCTACCTTAACTCCTTCATGAGATACAATATGACCCAGATATTCCACCTCCTGGACTCCAAAGAAACATTTGGATCTTTTTGCATATAATTGTTTCTCCTCCAATAGTTGTAGCACCCTGTCAACATGTTCAACATGATCCTTCCAAGACTTGTTGTAGATTAGTATATCATCAAAAAATACTAACACAAATTTTCTAAGGAATGGTTTGAAAATTGAATTCATCAAACCTTGAAATGTTGAAGGTGCATTGGTAAGGCCAAAAGGCATGACCAAAAATTCATAATGACCTCATGAGTTCTAAATGCTGTTTTCGAAATGTCTTCAGTCTTCATTCTGATTTGATGATATCCTGAACGAAGATCCAACTTGGTGAAGTAAATTGATCCATGCAATTCATCCAGTAATTCATCAATAATAGGAATGGGGAACTTATCTTTAATAGTGAGCTTGTTGAGCTCCCTATAATCCGGACACATGCGCCATGATCCATCCTTCTTGTGCACCAATACTACTGGAGCAGAGAAAGAACTTTGACTCGGTTGAATTATACCAACCTCTAGCATTTCTGCAACCATACGTTCAATTTCACTCTTTTGGACATAGGGATATCTGTACGGCCTGATGTTTGGAGGAACACTTCCTGGAATCAGATGAATAGCATGATCATGATCACACATAGGTGGGAGACCTTTGGGAGTCTCAAATACCTTGGAATGATTGTCCAGGACTTTTTGGAGATCTGGAGAAATAGATGATTCCGATGTGGAAACATCTAGCGAACATAATTGTGCAATTACACCTCTTTTCTCCTTTTTTAGAAGCTTTGTCATACCATTAGAGCTGATTATCTTTCCTGGTTTCCCTGCAATACCCCTTAATTCAACTTCCTTTCCTTCCGTAGAAAATTTGATGAAAAGTTCTTGAAAATTAAAAGCTATTGTACCCAAGGATTGTAGCCATTGGACTCCTAGTACAACATCAGCACCTCCCATTGGAATGGAAAGCATTGGGCTAGTCAATACATATTCTCCCATGGATAGCTTGATATTATGGCACTTTCCAGAGCAATTTATTGTTCCTCCATTTGCAATCACCACTTGACACTCTGGTGCTGGATATAGGAAGCAATTCAATTCTTTTGCTACCTTACAATGAATAAAATTGTGGGTGCTTCCTGAATCAATCAACACTATTACCATTTTCTTCTTGATTTGTCCTTCTATCTTGATGGTTTGAGGAGTGGTAATTCCCGCCAATGCATTACAAGATATGGTCGGATTTATTTGTTCTTCATCTAGGCTTTGTTCCTGGAGTATATCCTCTTCTTTTGACCTTTCTTGCTCCTTTTCTTCTTCCTCTTCACAATCTATGTAGAATAATTTCTTCTCAGTACACTTATGACCTTTAATGTATTTGCTATCACAACTGTAACAAAGCCCTTTTACTCTTTTTTCTTCCAATTGTTGTGGTGTCAACCTTATAAGTTGTGGAAGACTAGGGGCAAAAACACTTCCGTCTTTATAGTTGTGAGTGGTATGCTTCCTGGTTGCCATAATTTTGCTTTCCATTTTTCTTGCTAACCTGAATGCCTTCTCTAATGAATCAGGTTCCCAAAGACGAACATCATGTTGGATATTATCCTTTAAAGACCCTATGAACACATCAATCCTATGCTCCTCTGGAATATCTTTTACCCTTATGTTCAATTTTTGGAACTCCTCAATGTGATCCATTATTGAACCCTTTTGTTTGAGACTTATCAATTGGCTAAAAAAAGTGTTGCTTTTTGTATCCTCATAATGTGCTATCAATTCTTCCGTAAAACTTGCCCAAGTGATAAATTGTTTACGAGATCAAAGCCATTGATACCATACAAACTGATTTGGTTCCAAATATAAAGTTGCCATACATACCTTTTGTGTGTTTTGCACATTATTGAGATCGAAAAATTGCTCCATCTGTAATATCCATGTTGTGGGATCCTTGCCATCAAACTTCCTCATATCGATTTTTGGAATATGGTGGGTCTTCGATCCAACATTAGAGTCTATGGAATCATGATTAACATTTCTTTTGTTCTCATCATGAGTTTCCTTTACTACCCTTTCACCATTAGTGACCCTTTCTTGTAGCAACTTCTTCAATTCTTCCATGTCTGTCTTCAAATCGTCCATCTTAGCTTCTACGCCTTTCTTTAAACAATCCATCTTAGCTTCTACGCCTTTCTTTAAACCATCCATCTTAGCTTCTACATCTTTCTTTAAACCATCCATCTTAGATTCTGTTCTTTTTTGTGCAAGTGACACTTGTTGCAATTGGTCTCGTAATTTTGCTATATCATGTTGCATTTCTTCCTCTTCTTCATAAGTCATGCTAAAGCTTTCAGGTTGCTTACTAGGTGTTTGCATTTTCTTTCCTCGGGGCATCAATTACCGATAATAATGCTTTACTATGCCCTTTGAATTCCTTCAAACCAAGCTTATGCAAAAATTTAAAAAAAAAAAAACTACACACCTTTTTTCACTTTGTAGAAGCCAGATATTGAATCTGATGTATCTCTGTAATTTCGAATCATCCAGTTCTGAAATTGTGACCTGTAGTAGCCTTCTGCGTCCTCTTTCCAAAGCCACTAGTCTGATCCAAATTGGATTCTCCAAGAATGAGTTATGCACAATCTCCCGCAGTGACCTGATTATAGACTAGTTCAGTAGAGCGAACTTGTATGAAGTGCCACGTGTCACTGTTTCGACCTTTGACTCTGAAAAATATATACAAGAAAACTGCAGTCCGTCCTCTTTCTGTACCTTCTTACGAAATTTCAATCCGATGCTTAGAAAGAAAGTTATGACGATTTTCCCCAGGTCACCTGTTTGGAATGTAATTCAGGAGTCTGCAAAAAGACCAACTTCCTCAGATCATACCTCCGCAAATATAGCGCGAAAAGCTCTGAAATTCGGACCCGAGGTTCAACGCGATTTCTTCTCAAATGGTTTTTTTTTGCAACTTCTGAAACGTCACAGAAAAAAAAGTTATAGCGAAAATGCCACGATGACCTGTTTGGAGCAGCGAAACCCTAGAATCCAAAGCTCTGATACCAAATGTTATGAAACCAGCTCAAGAAAAGATAGAAAAGATAGATCAACGCCTTAGAATTCAGCCTCTTCGAGGGGGCAACCTCCTTTACATTACATAAATGAACAATTCTTGGATCATTCAAATGACAAAACCTCCTTTTCTATATATACGAGTCTAAGGAGTCACAATATAATCCAGCCGACCTAACAATAATAATATAAAGCCACAAAAATAACAATAGAGGGATTCTATGGGGCACAGTAATAACAATATGGGGGCAATAGGGGCACAACAATATTAATAAGGAGTATAACTACAATAGTAATGGGGTAATCACTAGTATTATAGGGACCCAACAAATGTCCTCTCTCTGAAACTGCGTCTAAGCTGCTAGAGAACTGTTGCGCTACTGCTACTGCTGGAAATCAAATGAGGATTTGGGGTTGTTCCGCTCCTCAGAAAATGCTGAAACTCAGGAATCAGCCTCTACTCAAGAAACCCAGAAAAACCCAGAAAGCTTTTCTGAAATGGCTGAACCCCGAAAATCGCCCCCTTGAGGACCCACGCAATCCCTCAAGGCTCTGCACTACCACTAAATAAAATCCTCCAAAACTTTGCCTGAAACTCAGCCAAAATCCTCCAATATGCAAGGGCTGATCCTTTGCTCAATCTCCCAGCACAAATCCCCCTGCAAACCTCACTCCAGAACTCCTGCCAGAAAGAACCGCGTCATCCCTTTCAAGACTGCGCAGTCATCCAAGATGCTCAATCCTCCTACCAAAATGCTGATGAAAATACTGCAAAAATACTGATGGAAATACCTTACCTGAGCAGGCACTCGAAGTCCCCCGGGGCTAAGGGTGAGATCTTCGTACGGAGACACTCAATGCACTAAACAGTGTTGCAGACTAGCTAAACAGCCAGTGTGCTCTAAGTCGAAGTGACTAGCTCAAATGCACATAATCGAATGCCAAAATAAGGAGCCTCCTCTCTCCTTTATAGCATTGGTCTCTCTCAATCCCAAGGCTCACTTCCTCCAACGTAATCCCCTCTTGCCACGTGTTCCTTTTCCAACTGCACAGTCCCTCCATGTGTCTGCGTGGGCCCCATCTCTGCGTGGTCCTTTGGCCCCCTTGGCTCCCCTTTAAGTCACAACATTGAGCTACTAGGAAGTGACTTTTATTCTAAAAGTGAGTTATGTCCCCTTTTCCTCACCTTTTTATTTACAAATAACTATAGAAGGCAAAATTGAGCAAAATCGAATATTCTAATTAGCCATAGCTAATTAGGAATATTACAAAATATTTCTCACTACCTCTTTGCCAATTTATTCTTTGTATCGGATTGCCAGTTTGGGCATCTAAAGATTTGTACTTAGAAACCACTGCATAATGATTAAAACCCTCAAATGTTGCACCGGTTTTCCCACATTGGGTTTATCCGGGGATGTTTGTCCAAAAACAACGGTGTATTTGTGTGTGTGTTTATATCTCTCCTGTGCAGTATTTTGTTTCCACAATATTTTATGTTGTGAAGACTACAGCAGATTTTATTTCAGTGTTTACTGTGTAACACTGTATATAGCTTGATTCAGAAATTAACAAGTAGGAGAAATTTAATCAATTGTTACAGTAGGGAATCGGGTCAATGATTTTTCACATTTTGGACCATATGTTTATCTGTGTACTTTATTGTTTCACTGTTGTTATATTTCTGTTGTGCAAAGTTGTTTTGGTTGAACATTCCTAGTGTGTTTTTGCGCTAGTCTAGCCATAGACCAAACTTAGGGTGTAAGGAAAATTCAACACAAGTAACTACCAAAACGACCATACCATGCTCTGGGAGCTTGCTTGAGTTCATATAGCACTCTCTTTAATCTGCATACATGGGTATCCCTCCCATGTGTATCAAATCCTTCTATTTGTTCGATGTACACCTCCTCTTCTATCACTCTAATCATAAAATTCATCTTGACATCCATCTAATGGATCTGCCACCCCATCTGTGCTACAAGTGAGATCATGACCCTAATGGAAGTATATCTACCACTGGAGTGAAAGTCTCCTCATAGTCTATTCCCTCTTTCTGAGCGAATCCCTTGGCCACGAACCTTGCCTAGAATTTTTCTACACTTCCATCTGTAGTGTGCTTGATCTTGTAGATCCAACGGGAAACAACCACTGCCCTTTCCAACGATCTAGGCACCACCTCTCAAACATTGTTCTACATGATTTGAGTTATACTCCACCATCACATCCTTCCACACCTGGTGCTTTGCAGCCTCCTAATAAATGGAAGACTCACTATTAATAAGCTCGCTCACCAATGCCTTGTACCCTGAATATATGTCTGGCAGTCTCCTATCCTTGGTGCTTGATATGGGAGCTCCCACAAACTCCTACGCATATCTCAACGTTTGAAGCACCTCTATGTTCCTTCCCCCACTAGTGGTGTGTGGAGATTCATGCTCCTCATTTTGCTGTGCTGCTCCACATGCTGTGAACTCTCCTTTGCACCTGCACTTGTACTAGTCATTGTACTCGTAATATGTACTAGTGCCTTGAGCTTGAGATCCCTATTCATCCCTTGGAGCTTCTACTCGTTGACACTGATCAGCTCTTGGCAACTCGCGATATCTTCAGAAGGCTTTCTCCTCCTGGAACTTTACATCTCGTCTCACGATAATCTTCCTGCTACTTGGAATGTATATCCTATATGCCTTGGACGTTTCACTGTAACCAACCAAATATCCCTTCTCGACAATCGAATCTAAATTGGTGTGCTTTTCGTCTAGAAGGTGACAATACTGCCAAAAAATCCTTAAGTGTCTGACTTTTGGCTTCTTCCCTGTAAATGCCCCTCAGGTGTCATCTTTCCCAACACCTTGTGTGGGATCCTATTCTGAATGTATATTGTCATACTACATGCCTTTGCCCAGAGAAATCTAGGTATGTCTTGGTCATATAGCATTTCCCTCTATTAATTTTTCATTGGGCTATATTGTTCTTTATTTTGATAATTGCATTTCTTCATTAACACATTAAATTCACCCCATAAAATCATAACATTATTAAGATTTACATCATTATTCAGCAACATATGCAACTATGTAGAAAGAACAATATACAATAGAATAAAAGCATTCACACATAGAGACACTAGGATTGGTCGAAGACCAGGGCAAAACCCACTATGGGGAAAACCCTTTCAAATTCTTCTTCTTAGTGGATTATCATCAAATGATTTAGCAAAAGAGAGTACAATGATCCATATCTTCATTTATGCAACTAACCAACAAAATAACTACAACATCCTTTAAATGAACCCAACAATGTATATACTCAAAACCCTAATTTTGAAGTCTGTAATGAACTGTCTTTGTGTATGGACTCTGCAGTCAACTATCGAACACTGTGGTCAACGAGCAAAAACTTCGAAAGATTGAGATTTCATCTTTTAGGTCCTAGTCGCACGAAGGAGGAGATATGCGAGCAACTTTGGTTGCCCAGTCGCTCCCTTAAGCCAGGTAAGCGAGCGACTGGGGTCAGATCTAGACTGTGAAAACCCTAAGTCCTAGTCACATGCATAGTGAGTTGTCTGTGCAACTGGAAGGTTCCAGTCGCACGCATGAGCCTATGAGAGAGTGACTATAGTCATGATCCTTCTATGTTGTGCTTGCGACTGTGGCCCAAAACCGTAGATCTAAAATGCGAACTTCAAACCTTGCAATTTCACTTCAAAGCAAACCTAATCCTCCGCGGAAGGGCCTCAGACCTGTGCGAGCCAAAAACAAGATAGAAGAGTGTCTCATAATTGTGTCTAAATGAGGTACAGGACACTTATCTTTATAAACTTCCAAGGTGGTCCACTTTGCTTTAGGGCCGACTTTATCAAATATGCACATGTGGGCTTTTCTTCATAATTACACTTTCTCTTATCCGATTTGAGTGATATTTAGTTCGATTTTGGTCCTCTCGAAAATAGGAATTTAATGCAATCATTATCTCGATCAGGTGAGTTTTTCAAAGTGAAATTTTACCCCAGTTGCATATTTTTAACACTCCCTCTCAACTAGGGAGAATTCCACCTGCCAATATTTGATCATCGATCAACATATCATCCTATCATCATATCCAATCTCAAGTATCTCATCGTCTCGTATCATCATTGATCATTTCGATTCATCTCTTACTTATTCCTGCTTATCTCTTGATTGTTCCTGCTCATGTACTGAACATTCTCGAATCTAAAAAAAGAAGAATTTTGACATCGGAGGGAAGCTCAATCTACCACTCTTTGTCCATCGAGCTACTACTCGAAATCTCGGCAGGGAGTTAGATCTACAACCTGCATCATCATTGGAGAGCATATCATCAAGAATCATATCTCAACCTAGAACCATATCAGGGAGAATATCTCAACCCGAAATCTCATGGGGGAGCTACTACTATGACCCCATATCGAGCAATAGGATATCCAAACACACAAGGGAGAAAATCTCAACCCAATCCTATTGCTTGTCGATCTTCCCATCGATGACTCTAAGCAATCATGTGGTAGAACACCTGCATCATAATCAACTTGGGTTGTACACCCCAAGTACACTCTCAACCCGTTGGCCAGACGGGGAGCGGTATTCCCAACAAGCCCAACTTGTGGGTATGATGCCAACTGGGGTATACTTTGCAAAGACCAAGATAGGGTGAGCTACTACTCCAACCCTATGGGTAACAAATAGGGGTGATACCCTATTGTCCAGAGTTCCCTCAACCCTAGGAGCCCTCTATCTCAATTCCTCACCCTGGGAGCTCAAACAAGGGAGGAAGAGTTGGCTCAGTGTCCTCGATTAGCGCTACTCTCATCATACTCATATTTGGTATCAACTTGATCATCATGTCGCAATAGCAGTTGTCTCCTGTTCATGCAGGTCATCAAATCAAATATCATATTAGAACATAAATAATCATATAAATCACAAAAGGATACCATATTCATCCTCCCTCTCAAGGAGGTGCTAACCACAAGCCTGAGCTTGTCTCGTACAACAGCATTGTCTCAATATATGAAGGTATCTCAGTCCCAGCTATATGCGGGACTCTGCCAATCAGTTCCCACTCTTTGTCATCATAATGTATCCATGTCATATCCAAATCCTGCTCAGACGGCTCTCCAAGGAGCTTCTTCATCCTACCACATAGCTAGTCATGCTAGCAACATCGTACTCAACCTCGGTCATGCTATGGACCTCTCATCCAAGATATCATGGCAGATATCATACTAAGGCAACATCCAAATGTGTTCATCTCATCAATAACGATCCTAATCATCATCAATACATCCAAGTAGTCACATATCCTAGAATCAATATCTCAGACCAAAAATAGATCGTCCCATGCAAGTATCTCGAAGGATGCTCGGTGGCAACTCTATGTGAGTGAAGCAGCTCAATCATGAACTCATTCAAGTTCTATGCACATCATATATATATATATATATATATACGAATAGGTGTTCAAAAACAGAACATCAATGCTTCAATCAACTGTCGGTTGCCAAGTTGAGTTCAACAATATCTCTTCACAACATCTTGAAATTCAATCAGAGTGTCCAAGGATTTGCATTTCCATTTCTTCAATAGCTTCGTAATATAGATTTTCTTTCCTAACTTCAGAAATCGATTTTCATGCCATGATTCATTATTTCGGGCTTCAAAAGCCATCTCCCTCTTACTTAGATCATCAAAGGCTCATTACCTGTCAATAGTAAACCATCAGTATATAAAACCAAAACCAAAATCAAAGTCATACCTTGGAACACTTCTAAAGTAGAGGTTTGGATCAACACATTATCCTGACTTCACCAGATAATTGTTAATGCCAGCATATTGAGATCGAGGAGCTTGCTTCATACAATAATCTCTACAAGCATAACATTTTTCCAAACCAATATGCTCAATATTGTACAATAAAATCAACTAAGCTAGCTTATCAAAATTTACATGCCAGATCAGAACCAATATCAAAATCATCACAGTGTCAATTCTTTAGACCAGGTGACAAGTAGAGCTCTCATCAAGTTATGACTTCATCTATTATAATGCCAACAAGTTGTCATATGCAAATTCAACCCAAACTTCAACAAGTCATTCTCATGATCATCATATAAGTCATTTATGTCACTAGATGCAAATGCATATACTAAGAATAAGTCATGCAAGTTCCATCCATTCATTGTGATATTACTTCATACTGAATCACAATTGTCAAAATTCAACCATTATGTTAAGAAAAATGAGTCCAATACAAAACCATTATCAAAGACCAATATTAGTCACTTAAAGTCATTATGCCCACATAGCATTGTCATCAAGGCAAATAATCAGTCATAAAGTCAAATCATGAGTCAACGGGTCATATCCCAAATTTGCTATCATGGTGAGATCTATTGTCCAAACATATCAAGTCAAAGTTCTTAAGTCATTATCAGACATTATGTCAAAACTCCAAACATTGCTCATCTATATCAATCAGCCAAATCATGTCAAACTTTTGTAGCACAAACTTCAAACATAATGACATATCTATATGCATGTCCCAGTCACCTGCAAACACAAGTTCAGTGTACATATTCACATTTAAACTTCCCTACTCATAGAACTTTCAGTCATTTGCTTCATGTCTGTAGGACTAACATTTTTCAGGTGAACATCTAATTTCATGCACAAAACTTTATTTTTGTGTCCAGCAAGCATAGTCGCACCCATAGGTCTTCCCTGCAAGCAGTTGGGAGACTACAGTCACACCCTTGACCTTACTTTCGTGCAGTTGAAAGGCTACAGTCACACCTGTGAGCTTGCTTCTGTGCGATTGAGGCTTAGAGTAAGGGAAAACTCTCTCTTCTCAGATCAGAACTTTGTTGTAGATCAACAATGTCAGATATTTGTCTATTCATGCCCATAAATCATACTTCAACAATAAAGAATATACATATAATGCAAATGACAATAGGAGAAGAGATCTTATGGAGAGATTCTCCCTCTGAATGGGAATCCACTTCAGATCAATGGTTAGTGTCAAAGAGCTAATAGGAGTAGATTTCAAGAATCATGATCACAAGCATTACTTCTTTGTCACATAACTCAATCCATTAAGTTAGGGCATTCAATTTTACCATATGCCATAATTACCAAACACATCAAAACATAACCATCGTCAACTAAAGATCCTGAGTAACAATTTCATTGTTATACTTCTATCATCATGGCTGCCATGTTTTTCACAAACAAGTAGTGTCAAGTTACCATCTACTAGAATCAAGGTGCTAACCTTCTTTATGGGATCAAGATATCCAAAATGATAGATGTTAGCCAAACATCAAGTATACCACTATATCAAAGATCAACATTAAGTAGCCTCAAAGAATCAAGAAGTTCATCATATTCAAGAAGTAAGATACTTGTTCAATACCAAGTGCACCATTCCATCATAAGAACCATGAATCCAAATTACTTTCATATGAATGCATGAACCTTTTGAGAAGGAGACACTCTCATCATACCTTAGGTCTTACCTTGCCATCCAATATTACCGCTGAAACATAAAATTGAAACAATATACCATGCATACCTTGTAGTATTTAAATACTTGTGCACCCTTTCATCTGACATTGGCATCTTTTCATCAGGTGCCTCTTTACCTTTTCCAGCTCTAGCTTTTCTTTCTTGCATCTCAAATGATCCTCAAGAAGGATCCTCTTATTACATCTCATAAAGGAGGTTAGAAACATCCAAATACTCAAATATACATACAAGAAGTATAAGTACTGATCAAAACAATAATCAGATCTATAAGTCTAGACAAAAAGGAGCATCATAAGTCAAGAAATACTTATCTTCAATGAGGGGTGATCCTTTCCTGCTTGAACAAACCTTCAAGAGCCATCACTGTCCATTGTCCACATAACAATATTGCCTTCAATCAACTTTATCAACAACCAGGCCTACTAAAGACTATCCCATCTAGGGCTTCATCAAATCTGTCACAAGTGCTTGAGCATTTGACCATGCAAGGTTTCATATCTCAAATCTTTGCCATAAACCAGGGTTTCTCTCAAACCCTAAATTCATAATATCCATCAAACCCTAATACACAAATCGCCTAAGGTTTTATTCAAACCCTATAATTATTTCAGGTCTCCTCTATCTTCTCTTGCTTCCATCAAAGGTGTCTCCATGGCAGTGATCTCCATGACTTTTCTTCAGCCCAACTCTGATTCCATGTTAATTTTTCATAGGGCTATATTTTTCTTTGCTTTGATAATTGCATTTCTTCATTAACACATTAAGTTCACCCCATAACATCATAACATTATTCAGATTTACATCATTATTCAGCAGCATATGCAATTATGTAGAAAGAACAATATCATCATCATCAATGCAATGGAACATAAAGGAACAATAGAAGAAAAGAATTCACACATAGGGACACCAAGATTGGTCGAAGACCAGGGAAAAACCCACTATGGGGAAAACCCTTTCAAATTCTTCTTCTTAGTAGATTGTCATCAAATGATTCAGCAAAAGAGAGTACAATGATCCATATATTCATCTATGCAACTAACCAAAAAAACAAATACAACATCCTTGAAATGAACCCAACAATGTATATACTCAAAACCCTGATTCTGAAGTCTGTAATGACCTATCTCTATCTACGGTCTCTGTAGTCAACTGTCGAACACTGTGGTCAATGAGCGAAAACTTCGGAAGACTAAGATTTCATCTTTTAGGTCCTAGTCGCACGAAAGAGGATATATGCAAGCGACTATGGCTGCCCAGTCGCTCCCTTAAGTCGGGCAAGCGAGCCACTAGGGTCAGATCTGGACTGCGGAAACCCTAACTCCCAATCGCATGCATAGTGAGTTGTCCATATGATTAGAAGGTTCCAATCGCACGCATGAGCCTCTGAGAGAGTGACTGTAGTCGAGAGCCCTTTGTGTTGTGCCTATGACTGTGGCACAAAACCCTAGATCTGAAATGCGAGCTTTGGACCCTGCAATTTCACCTCAGAGTGAACCTGATCCTCTGCGAACGAGCCTCAAGCCTATGCGAGCCAAAAACAAGATAGAAGAGTCTCTCATCATTGTGTCTAAATGAGGTATAGGACACTTGTATTTATAGACTTCCAAGGTGGTCCACTTTGCTTTAGGGCCGCCCTTATCAAATATGCACGTGGGCTTTTCTTCATAATTACACTTTCCCTTATCCGATTTGAGTGATCTTTAGGTCGATTTTGGTCCTCTCGAAAATAGAAATTTAATGCAATCATTATCTCCATCAGGTGAGTTGTCCAAAGTGAAATTTGACTACAGTTGCACATTTTTAACACTCTCGTTACTCCAACTATTGTCTTGTTCTTTATCTTTGCAACCCCATTCTATTGTGGGTTATACAAAATTGTCCATTCTCTCTTGATGCCCTCCTTCATACATAACTCCTTGAAGGATTTCTCAATGTACTTGCCTCCATTATCAATCTGAAGAACCTTTATCTTCATGCCTATCGAATTCTCCACAAAAGCCTTAAACTCTTGGAAACGAGTAAAGACTTCGTCCTGTGTCTTCAAGAAGTAAATCCAAGTCTTCCTGGAGAATTCATCAATAAAGGTAACAAAATATTCATAACCCCTGAGAGACTTTGTGGACAATGGACCACAAATATCAGAATGTATCAAGTCTAGAACACCCTTGGCTCTACTGTCACTCCTTGGAAATGTTGCCTTCGCAAACTTCCCAAGCACGCACCCTCTGCGCATGTCATCATGTTCCATGCTTACTTTTGGAACTCCTGTCACAATTTCCTTGAGAAACTTAAATGTTCCATGATGGATATGCCCCATCCTCCTATGCCATAATTCTCCCATATCTCTGTTATTGTTGCTACTGACCAGTGCCTTTGGAGCATCCAACAATAGCCCGTATAACTTGTTACTTCTAAACACAATTTGAATCACTGACTTCCAATTCTGGTGTTTTAAGTACACCTTATGTCCTCGAAAGTAGACGTCATATACCTTGTCCTTAAGAGCAGAAACTGAAATCAGGTTCATTCCTAAACCTAGTACATGTAACACATCAGTAACATGAGTACTCTTGCTTGACTCCCTTTGAAAGGTAACTGTCCCTCTCCCAATTGGAGTGCACTTGGACTTATTTCCCATTTAAATCTAGAAGCATATCTCCTCTTCCTTGTAGTTGGAGAAATATTCTCTAACCCTTATCATATGACACGATGCCCCACTATCAATATACCAAACTCCTGTGGAGGTAGAGCTAGATAAGCAAGTTATGAGAGAAAACTCATCTTTGAGTCTTGAAGATAGCTCGTCAATATCCGTTGAAGTTGTTGTCTGTTGCTTCTTCTTTTCGCCCTTCTTTCTATTCAAACATTGATTGACATAGTGACCATGTTGACCGCATCCAAAACACTTGATTTTACTCAAGTCCTTTTTCTTCTTCTCTCCATTGGAGCTACGCCATTTTCTTGAGCCTTTCTTGGCTTTGCCCTTTCCTGCTAGAGCAACACTCTCGTCCTCCTCACATTTCCGGGTTCCACCGCTGCTACCACTGGCAAGACTCAACCTAAGCTCCTCCTGAGTGAAATCACTCCACAAATGATCCCAGTCAGGTAGGTCATGTCATCCATTAATCACTTGGACAAACACGTCCCACTGCTTTGAGAACCCGTTTAAGGTAGTTCTCACGAGCTTGTCATCACTTATCTTCTCTCCGACAGCTGCTAACTCGTCCTTGACAAGTCTAATCTTGGTGAGGTAACTGACTACGCCTTCTCCTTTGTTCATCTTGGTGTTTCTTAGCTTCTCTCTGAGGATCAACTTCCTGTTTACGGTAGCATTCTGGAACAACTTCAGGATGGCATCCCACATATTCTTGGTTGTATCCAATTCTACGATATAGGGAACGATGTGATCTTTAATCCCATCCTAGATAATATGTCTAGCTTTGGCATTCTCCCTTCGGTAAACTGTTAATTGTGTTGGATCTACTAGTACAACTACAACTATCGTACCATATTCCTTTAGTCCATGTTCCTCCAACAATAATAAGATTCTGGATTTCCAGACACCAAAGTTCGACGCACCATCAACTATGTCCTGATCTCTTAATCCAACTATAGCCATTTTTGAAACCCTCAAACAATAAATCTGAAGAGAAAATATGTGTGATAAATCCTTGATTTCTCCTTTGAAACCCTTGCGCTAAGATCACCAATAACCTCAATGCTTTACTACTCTGATACCATGTGAAATTCTAGTTACCCAGAAGGTGTTATTAACCAGTTAATTATTTCTTGTCACTTATTTATGGCAAATTAATTCATTTACTAGAAGTAACGAATAACAACATAAACAACACCAATCACAAACTAAAAATGCAGGAAAATATGCGAGAAACCAATCACACAATTTACACTAGTATTTTTGGACAAAACATCCCTAGAAAAAACCCCAATGTGGGGAAAACTAATTTTCAGATCTGAGGGATTTTATTATTATCTTCAGCAAATAAACTACTATTGAGAAATACAACTGCTTGCCTCTCATTGGCAAAGCTCCTGAAAAAATATTTCTTTACTTTTGCTAATCTGGAAAACCCCACGGCTTCCCTTTTTTGCAATTTGCACTGCCTCCAACAACACGCACTAGCCTCTGGAAATTTGCACTAGCTTCCGATAAACTCGATCTGTCTTCTGGAAGACTCGAATGGCCTCCAGCAAATTCGTATTGGCTTCAGGTGAAATCGCACAAGTACTGGAAAGCTCGATCTGACCTCCGGAAGACTTGCACTACCTTCTGACAAATAATCTCGACCTACTCCTGCAAAGACATTGAGCAATTCAGCCTCCTCCTAAAACTCACAGCCTCACTGGGAAAAACTCAGCCTCCTGCAGAAAACACTGATTGCAAGAATCTCCAAAAAATATTTCCTCAATCACTGTTGCTGAAACCTTCTGGTGTCTTATGAAAATCACCCGCTCAAATACTTGTATATGTATGTTTTACCAAGCTTCCCATCAATCTCCTTTATAATCTCTCATTCACGAATAAATGTCCACGGTTAGAAGTTCACTTGATCTAATTGATGGCTAAAATCATCTTAGAAACTTTCTACAAGCTTCTAGAGGAAAATCGACCTTATATCAACTAATGTCAGTTAATTATTCACTTTTCCTAAGTTATACTTGGGAAATATTTGAAATATCACTAATTGACTTAATTAATATATTTATCCTAGATAAAACTTAGGAAAAATTACATGGGCTTGGAGATAATTAACTCTTTTGAGTCTCTAGCCTCAATGACACCTCTCAGGACTAGAAAACCTGTCCGAGCTACAAAAACTAACAAGGCTCCCTCCTCACATCTATACACCTACGATGAGGATCCCCATTAGGTTGGTCCCTTTGACCATGGCACTTGGCCATGAAGTCTTTTCCCCTTTGTTTCATCATTATTCACATGGCACCTATCAATTAAAGGGTGGACCAAAGACATGTCGCTTCCCCTTGTGGGTTGAGAACACCTAATAGGGTCATCTATTAGCCACTCCTACCTAGGGAGGTAACACCATTACATGACCAAAGCCACAATTTTGGAAGGGAAGCCTTGTATGAAGTGTTAATTTTCCCATTACTTCAAGCGTTCACTTAGATGCAATAATGATTAAATGTACCTAATGGTGAAAGTTGTAACACTGGATATTGCGTGTAATTGATAGGTGGTTCCATCTATAGGTCTGAGCAACTTAACTAGCGTCCAAGTCCTCCAGAGGGACATATTGACACCCACAGGTGAGGCGTTGAGAGCCATGGGACTCCAGAATGTTGTAGAGCATCATTTGCATCCTTGGGCACTTCCAACACTCACAGCATTCCAGCACTTTGCCCCACATTGTTGCCTTTTATGGGATGATGCACGTAGACTAGTATGCCCTTAGCCAGTTTAGCACTGATCAGATGGGATGGCAGCTAATCCAAGGCCCAGATGAGGATGGTCTCACACAATGAGACATGGGATGGCTAGCAACACCTTGAGAGCCCTCAACATTGGAGCAAAGATAGGCATTTTGGCCACTTCGAGACCCACGAAGGGAGATTGAGAGATATTTAGAGGCCGACTCCTAAAAGATGATTTTAGAAGGCTTCTACTCACTTCATGGCACCCTTGACCCTCAACACTTGCCTAAAAGAGGCCTACACTAGCATGATGTCATCATTATCATTATTTTGGCTCACATGTGAGGGTTGTTTAAGTTTATTTTCATGAGCTACTAGGTCGAATTATAACCTAGCTTGTATTAGCACATTATTTTATGATTTTTAGGAGGATAGTAGGCTAAATAGAATTCAGTTTACTCATATAAATAGAGGAGGGATACTTCTTGTCATTGATCATCACATCTTGGACTTCGACCTCTTGAGTTGTTTTCAACCTTCTTTTCTTGGGATAAATTGAGATCTATTGATGTAATCTGACATTTGGAGCTATTCTTTGGAATCAATGATGGAATTTTTTTGCATGTTATCTTGTAAGTGCTATTATTGTTGAAGATCTATTTTCTATGTCTAATGTATGGAATGTTGTTGATTCTAGTTTATGTTAGGGTGCCCTAATTGAGAAAATAAATTGAATTTTATCTAGATGAACTATTACATGCATTACTCATACATAACATGTGAATTGAATGTCCTAGTGGTGATCTTTCATTAGCTCTCCCATGAAAAAATTGATTTCCATTGCATAGGTAATTGTTCAAGGTTTTGGTGCTAGGGCATCAAGATTTTGGCCTCCTTAGTAACCTTTTGGCAAATCTATCACATCATAGACTCCAATTACCCAAGGAACAAGGGACTGGTCCATATAGTTGGTGATCATACCTCATTTTTATCCATAAAATCTCTTTCTCTAAATTCAGCCCCTTTAAGGCCAAGCTTGCTAACTAGGGCTTGGTGTGAATCCCTAGGCAAGGCAAATTTTTGGGATTAGAGAGCATAACATTCAGAGGATTGTATTTGCCACAAAATCTATACTTTTGGTGGGCATCAACTTCGATCTTGTCTATAAATTTATTTTCCCTAGTGGTTTTCCCTAAGGGGGAACCCTAGTTTAGTCGTGCTTCAACTTAGGGGCTTCTTTGAAGGTTTCATGAGCCTTGTACTTGCTAATATACATTGTTGGAAACCTTTTCTCCTAGCCTTGACCTTGGGTAACTCCAACACTCAACTTATCAATCAAACCATAGGTCTTGCGCCTCATCAAATAGGCCTCTATCAAGAAGGCGAATTGCCTCCTATTGGAGCCTTGAACCTAAAATTGTGCTTTTCTTGTAGAAATCCTCATTGTGTCACCTTGTGCCTCACCATTAGAATACCTATTTTAAGTGACCTCTTTCATAATGGGACTCCTCCAATCGGTGAAAGTCCGCAAAGAGCTAGGAGGTTTTGGTTGTAATGACAGTGGGCCACTACCACATTGTTGTCTCTTTGTCTAGTGTTAGCCTAGTTGAGTGTCCCCTTCTTGGGCCCACTATATTTTGCAGCAACAATCACTTTAGCCCAAACCCCCGTAAAATGGGAAATATGTGAACTTGTTTGAATGTTTCTACTCTTGGACTAGATCTAACTTTTTATAATTTTCCCAAGAGACAAACTTGCTAATATGATATGGAAATAAAACTAGCAAGTAGAAATCCTAAACTAGGAGCGGAAAATAAAAGTGTTTTGATATTTTAAAAGAATGTTGTTGTTGTTGTTGTGGTTATACCTGTGACTTGGAGTCTCAACTCTTGTCGAAGTGTGAAATGTTATCCTCTTAAGTCGTCATGGACGGTTTTTGTTAAGGAAATGGGTTTGGTCCTTCCAAAAATCACCCCCACTATTGCTTAACCCTCTTTGTTAAATTTCAATTCTCTTAGGAGCAGCCTCTATAGGCGTCCCCAACCTTTTTCCCCTCCATGCAGAAAAATACAAAACCCTCAAGAGTAGTGGAGCCCTCTCAGGAAGCAATCCAAGATCTTGGATTGATTCTACCACAAACAAATAAAACAAGTGGAATAAACCCCACTAGTTTTTCTCTTCCACGTAGTATATTAGTTCCTCAATAGCAAAGAACATTAATTTTAGGATGAAAATTACTAAATTAACAATTTGAATAAGAATAAATAACCCAATACACATAGCAAGAAAAAGACTAACATAAAATCCACTCCACCAATATGTGGAAATAGTACACAAAGTTTGCAAGGAAATGAGTTCCTTTTATTATATAGCACTTGTCTCAAATGATCAACAACCATTTACAAATGAGGAGAGCCTAGCCTTTATAGAAAATATTATTATGACTAGTTAATTACTAGTTTGACTATTTCCCAATAAAATATTTACTAGTCATCCACAAGTTAAAGAGTTAGTAAATTAATTTATACAATATTATAATATAATTTAGTTTTTTTAGTTTATGTAACTCAAACAGGTGTTCTATTCTTAGATTGTCTATGAGGCTAAGAAACACATTTCCTCCAATACTAAAAAAACATTTCTCAGGAAAAGGCCTTGATTAGAATTAATTAGCGAGTTTATTAATTTTCCAAAGTCTAACTTAGGGAAATGACTTAATTAATCAATATTAATTGAGTAAATCGATTTTTCTCTAGTGACTTCTAGAAAAGTCATGAGAAGAGGTCAAGATTAGCCATCGATTGAGATTAGATCATGTCATTGATTCGTCAACGAGAGATTATAAGAGGAAATCGATGGGCATTTGGAGAACACATCAAGACACAATATTGCAGTGATAGCAGAGGCACAGAGGCAGTGCAAGGGCATCAACAGAACGAGATCAACAGTGTCTGGAGACAGGATTGCCGAAAGAATTTATCACAGCGATTTCCAGAGATATTTGGAGATCGATTTTTCTACAGAGAGAGGTCGATTTTCCAGTGGTGCGAATTGCTCTAGAGAAGGGTGTGAATTACCCTAGTTAGCAGTGCGAATTGCTCCAAGAGGACAAATTGTCGGAGCAAGGAGACAGATTACAGGAGAGATCGATTTGCACAGGAAAGTCGATTTTTCCAGTTGAGGTCGAAATCCAGAGGGAGGCCGAGTTATTTCCTCAGCAGTGTGAGTTTGCCAGAGCTAGGGCCGCACGTGTGAGAAGATCAGGAGCCAAAGGGAGGCCGAATTGCTTCCAAGAGGGTAGATCAACTTGCAAAAGTGGTAGAAATAATTTTCCAAAGGTTTGCTAATTTACAACAAACAATTGTAATTTCTCCATCACAGATTTTGTTGAAGAATAATAAAAATACTCATCTATAGAACTGGTTTTCCCCACACTGGGGTTTTTCTAGGTACATTTGTCCAAAAATATTGGTGTTCATTATTTGAGTATGTGTGTTATAATTTTCTCAATTCCTGTGGTTATTTATTTTTCAGTGAAGTTGTAGTAGTGTTTTATTCAGTATTTGCCGCAATTAATTGCAGAAGACAAATAATCAAGTGATAGGTGAATAATAACTAGTTAACTGCAACAATAATTAAAATTTCACAAGTTTCACCCACTAGGGGTCAACTTGGACAAATTTCCATAATTTAGTTCAAGATTCCCTTTACTCATGGTCCATTGCTCAACTAATTGGTCCACCGAGTCTCCAACGGCTAGTTAGACCTTCTAATGACTAGTTGACTTCACCAACGACTATTTTTTATTTGACTTTCCCTTTAGTAATTCGACTTAGCCACATGGAAGTTGGATCTCCAACACCCTTGACTTTTTGACAATTTTAGCACTTGGGTATGCTGAAACTAGCTTGGATCTGAACTAGGTATCTCTCAAAATCTTCATATCTTGCCCAACATTGCCACATCATCACCTTCCTACCATGTCATCATGCCATGTTGGAGCTCTAACGCCCTTGGGAATTTGGAGAAACCGAGACATGGGTTTTGTTCCTCTCATTCTATAGACCAATTTTGACATATTATATGTCAAATTTTGTCAAGTTTTGCCCCTATTAAGCCTCCCCAAAACCTATTCTGCCACATCATCATGCCCAAGTGGATGATCTCTAATGCCCTTGGGGATTTGTAAAATATGAAACATGGGTTTTTGTTCCTCTCATTGTGCTCTATTATTTGAGACTAGGTTGACCTTTTTACCACTTGGACCATTTTGCATTGGGAAGTGTGAACTACCTCAAGAAACGTGAAAGTTGTCACAAGAGACTGTTATGTTGTGAGAGTTGTCATGAGTAATATTGCACAAAGCAAAGGTCACCTACAGACTCTATAGACACTAACCATGTGGAATGACATAGGTGCACCTTAATGCAAGTTCGAGTGGCCCATACACTGGTGATCACCCTTACAAAATGCAGGCTACCATAAAACCATGAGTCCTCATGATAAGCCTCCCAAGGTCCTCCAATCTGACAAAGGATGAGATCGTCAAGGTGAAGATTTCAAGGGACAAGGCATGGTCTGACCAAACCAAATGGATATAGACTCAAACTGACAAGACATATGTCTAGGAGACCTAATACAAAGCCTCAAATGATTTTTTACAAGGTTTTGACTTATGACCATGGGCTTATAATGGTGGTGAATGATGCATTGGAAAAAATCTATGTACCCCCACTGACAGAGGGGTAATGGGGAACATTATCACACACGTTGATGCATAATCTTTCATTGAAAATATTTTTGATGCATTTTCAGATTCCCTAAGGTATATTTGCATATTTGAAGGCATGATTATCGTTAAGGGAATGTTTCACACCTCATGAGGCATTTTATACTTATTTTGAGGTATGACATGTGGCATTCTCAACGTGGCTATAACGATGACATGTGGCATTTTAGACCCTTCTAGAAGGTTGGGTACACCCTTATTCAAAATCTGTCCAATATTCAAGGCAAGATTTGAGTACAATCATGGCATGGAGCTAAAACATATTGAGGCCATACACAATCCTAGCCCACATGTGGCACATCTATTGATGAAAAGGTTATTGAAGGAAGACTCAAAGTCATAATTTGTGGAGCAGCCCACTTGGAAGACTCTAGAAAGCAAATTTGAAATATTGTCTATGAGGTATTACACCTAATTAAAAGAGGCATCCCACTTAGAAGCCTCTAGAGTGGCACAAGGATAGAGAAAACATTTTATACGGGATGTCTATCAGAGGAAAATGACACTTGGACTGGTTGACATCTTCAAAGGCTTAGTTTGTGGAAGCACCCTGCTTCTAAGGAGACTAGAACACTCTAATAATATTTTATTCCCTAAAAAGGTAAAAGTGAAGGCTTCTAGAGAGACCTAGAACACTCAAATAATATTGTATTCCCTAAAATGGTAAAATAGAAGGCTATAAAAGGAGAAATCTTCCATTTGCAAAAGCGTTTTCATTGTGAAGAAATCCATATCTCTTGAACTGTAATCGATGGTATCTTGTGCAGGTTTGGAGCTTATTTGAAATATCCGGGATTGTCATAATCTATTTTAACGCTGCAATTGTATCTTGTTCTCATCACAGCTGTCATCATCTATTGTAGCTTGTTATTTGAGGGAATATTCGTGGCTGTCATCATCTATTGTAAGATTGCTATTGTATCTTTTTCTCCTCTTTCTTGTGTTGGAAATATTGCTGCTGTCCTAGGGTTTATCTTCAGCACTAGAGGTCTGGACTCTGAGAAGAGACTCTTTTGTCCTTGCCAAGATCCTAATTTCAGATCTGAATTGTGTTATGTACCTGAATTGTTATCTTTAATAAAAGACTGTCTTTTACTTCATTTTTCAGATCTTGATTTTATGTGAAGAAGCAAAACTGCAATAAGAGTACTAGTATCTTTCTTCATGAGCTTTGTACGCTGGCTGGATTGTGATTTTGCAGCACTGTTGTGACGGGACTGACCGCTGTTTAAAGCATCTTCTTGGGTTCAATATTTTCCATCATCAAGACTTTCAAGTCTTAAAGTATTTTGACTCCATTTTTCCCAAGGAGCACTAATCTACTCGAATTCATCACCACAATATCATAAATATTTCTATTGCTAAATCTGGTTTGTTGAAGAATATAATAAGGGTGATTTAGCAATCTCAGTTAGGCAAACCCCCCTTGTGCTGGAAGAGACCCGCCTAAATGAAGGGAAATCCTACTGGGGTGACATTGGGTAGCATTTCTAGGAAGTTGCCCTAAATTTGCATTCTTTTTTGGACTTGAATATTTTCCAAGTGCAGATTTAGAAGGTAAAAGGTGTGAAGCTCTGAAATTAACAAATGAAAACGGGAAGTGGGAAGGAGAGACTATCTCAAGATTCAGATTGCTTTAAATTAATAAATGGAATTGGGAAGTGTGAACGAGAGACTATCTCAGATTGCTTTAAAGGCTGGTGCATTAATAAGTCAGTCTCAGAACATAGGGCTCTGCCTTGTACAGTGGCTAGGCAATCTGGTTAGCTATGAAAGAAATGATATTTGAAGGAAAAGAAATTCCTCCAATTCAGATATGTCACCAAGTAAGATTTGCCTATGGACAACTTTGGAAGCCTTTAAAGGTGAAGTCTTACAGAGTTTTAAAACATCCAGATATTGATTTCTCAAAGGCAGGATTACTCTGATGGAGCAAGTGAAGGTACCCCCAGCATCTGTGGATCAGGCAGCATATTATTCTCGTCTAAAAATCATCATATTACTTATAAGGCAGCCTTTGGGCAAAGCACAAACAACAAAGCTGAAATGCGTGCATTATAGGTGCTGTTAAAAATTTGCAGTTAATAGAGGGATATCAAACATACAGTTCATAGGGGATTCTAAGCTTATAATACACTGGGAAAATGGGGTTGTCAAGCTGGAGAATTTACTCCTTCGAATTATGGAAAAGATCAGAGAGGTGAAAAATAGCTTTAAAAATCTTTCCTTTCATCACATATTCCGATTCCGGGAACTCAATGGGAAAGCAGATAAACTTTCTGACGAAGTTTTGTCGCTGCAGGATGGATTGCTGGCTATAGCAGAAACTGCTGGAGGGGGTCCTCTGCCTGAAGAGGTAACTTCTCTGTATTGAGAAGGAACAAATCTGAGGATGAAATTCCTGCAGCAGTGATCTTTTTCTGAATTTGGTAGTAGGAGTTCATAGCTCTTTCTGAAGTTTTGGAATTTGGCATCAGTAGCCAATGAACTTTTAGAACACTGTAATAACTGTACTTTTATAACAGTAAATATAGTGAAGTTTTTTTATTAAGAAGCAGCAGAATGACTCAGTCCTCTGGAGTGCCAAAAGGCACATCAATATGTATATTTTGATTTCTTATCAAAATATAGAATATAGATTTTTCTTAGGAAAAAAAATACAAAAAAGTATAGATTTATCTTGACTTGGGATCTTCTGAGTACCAACTAATTTGCATTTCAATTTCTTTTGATCTCTCTCAGTGCTTAAATGATCCGGAGTTGAAATGGATCCACATTGGTTACATGTCTCATTATCATTTGCAACATCATAACAATGGAAGGAATGACTTTCAACATTTGGAAATCAACAAAGAGAAACATCCGCTTTCGTTGGTGGCCATAATCTCAACATTTAGTGTCATTGTTGACTTGGAAATCGACAATCAAGAGACTCCCAGTCTTATTTGGAGATTGGCAGGGGAAGATAGTAGTCTAGTTGGTCACAAACCCAAAGCTTGTTTTTCCTTTTTATTTTTTCGAATCTCTACCACGACTTTAATGTGCTTAGCTCACCACCACCCTTAGTTGATATTTTAGCAGCTAAAGTTGATTCACTCCATAAAAGCCAAAAATAAACTAAAATATTACATCTAGCAATTTCTAGGTTTTAGGAACCTGAATTGAATAAGCAGTCTAAACACATACCCACAATCTTGGTTTGAATACCCTCCACTTCCTCTTCCCTTGCTAACACAACAACAAACTTGCAAAACCACACGTTTTGTTAGGTCCACCACGTTTGATCTGGAGATATTATAACGGAAAATAAGATCATCCAGACACAAAATCAAAATCTTACCACAAAACTATGTGTCAAAGACTTCAAAAATTTTTACAGGATCCCTTCTAACTTTCAAAGTCTTATCCCATAGCTCACTCAGCTGAAACACAAAAAAGCCAATGAATAGTTAAACTAAGTGTAAGCTCACCAAGGAATTGAAGCCCCGGTGGCATTGCCTCTCTCTCTCTAAAACACACACTTTAACACGTCTTGATGCCATGGCTTTCAACCTGTAACTAGACCTCATAAACGGTAAACCATGTGTGTGCATTGGACTATCAAACACTGATAGCATAAACTGAACTAAGCAGCTGTAAAAACCGCTAAAAGGAATTAAGCACTTTAATTCAATGAAAGACTTGGCTGACGAATTAAAATAAATTTTGAATGGAATTGTTTAAAATGGAAATTTCATAACTGCACTGTCCAATGACAGAAATGAAACCTTAAAAACTGGACATTGTCGATCACTTTTCAAATTAAATTTTATCAAATTTGATTATAAACAAAATAAGGCCCTAGGTAGATCTCAAATGGACATTAAAAAAAAGCATAAACATAAAGATTCTGTTAAGTTGCTATATTAAAGATAAAATTAGTTAATTTTTACCATTTTCTACAGGCTGAACTGTTCAATGACAAACGAGACCTTAAAAACCAGACATTGTAGATCACTTTTCTAATTAAAATTTCTCAATTTTGACTCTAAAGAAAAGAAGGCCCTATTTACCAGGTAGATCTCAAAAGGACATTAAGGAAAACATAAAGATTTTGTTAAGCTCCTATGATAAATATAAAGTTAGCTAATTTTTACTATTTTACAGGTTTTATTGATTTTCAAATAGCTCAAGACCTGAGTTAAGAAAAGTATATGTCCATGCTTGAGTTTATTCTGGAATTCTTTTTTTCCTTTTACTTTATTTGGAAAAATCAGCCAGTGCAAAGCGATTCTAATTTAAGTCTTAGAGCTAGCTTTGCTTTTTTATTATTTAATTTAATGAATATAAAAATCTCTTAAAGTAACTGAAGAAATATATGTGTTGGTTGGTTCTAGCTTGGATGGTTGAGAGGAGTAGATATTCTCCCCGCCCATATTCAAAATCGGCCTGTGACATGTTTGCACATTGCGGTTCTATATTCAAAATCGGCCTGTGACATGTTTGTACATTGTGGGTCTATTGGCATTGCGAAGGCAATGATCTCATTTTCATTCAAATGCTTCAAGGTGGGACAAAATGTTTCTAAAGACTGTCACATGGATTTAACCTGGGTGATTAAGATGAAAGTTGTTAGCCTCCCCGTGTTCAAATATACTTCGTGGCATGTTTGCTCTCATCCAAATGCTTCAAGGTGAGACAAAATGTTTTTAAAGATTGTCAATTGGATTTAACCCCGAGTGATTAAGATGAAAAGTTGTTTCCTCTGTAGGTTCAAATCTGCCTAGCGGCATGTTTTTTCTTTGTTGAGGTCGACAAGGTATCATAAATCTCACTATGAAGAAAGTGTTTAACAATGAGATACATGTTTCCAACCTGGAAGGGTTTAGTTCAATGAATTTCTATCAATGAATAAAGTTGTTTTTAGTGTAATTTTTTGGAAGTTTTTTTTGGATTTTCTGTCTTAATTTCTCTAAAATCGGGCATGAATTTATTGAAATCACAAATTTGATAGGTAATCTCTGCATACTAGAAGTGCCCTAAGAATTTTGCAGAGTGCTGAATCTATATATACAATAAAAAACTAGTTTAAATAACACAAATCAAGATTTCACCATAAATTTTTCACCAAATTACAAGACCGGAAATTCCAAAAAATAACACTATAGAAAACTCCTCAATGAATTGCCATCCATATTGTTAGGCATTTGGTAAATTGAGTTGCATCCTGGCAAGTGCCGAGTTTGAATTCCTTTGTGTGTAAGGCGCATTGGTCTAAGGGTTCAACTCATTTACTAAGGGTGGTATCCATGAATACCGAGAAGTATCCTTAAGAGTTTTTCTTTTGAAAAGAAAAATACAGATAAAAATTAAGTTTAATAAAATTTAAACTTCGCGAATTTATTTATGTGTGTCTGAATGATGAAGAAAAAGCTATAAATTATTTTATCTTAATGGCTGGGAAATGCAAAATGTAGTATAAATTGGTCTAGTGGTGAGCCGGGCCACGCAAACCCGGGTCGCCTAGAACCCTGGAAATTAAGTTGGCTGAGTTAACAACATACGTTTTATGTAAATACTCATGTAAAAAAATGCCATTTAAACTACACCATAAGATCACCCTGGAAATTAAGTCTGAATTTGACGACGTTCGTTTTATGAAGTACTCATTAAAGAAATGCAAGATCACCATATCTAACCAAATTAACAGAAACTCAAGATGACAAGAAACAACGGAGAATTCTTGTTATCTTTGACTGCAAAAGCGGCCCTACATTTGACTAAATAAGCACACATTGTCGTTTAAATTCCGTCGAATGACTATTTACTTGCAGAGGGAATAACAGTGATTTATTTAACCTGAACGGGATCAACATCGCCATGTCGGAACTGTAAATATATCGGCGTGGAAAGAGAGTCAATACACACGAACTTCCTCCAGAAATATTGACCCGTGCGCCACGAGATTCGAACCTTGGGCGGGTCCGTGCTGCCATTGAACCAAGAATCCGAGCTCCAATTACGCTGCAATTGTAATTTCAAATTTGTGTTAGCCGTTTGTGAATTGGAAACTCATACTAGTTTTGCATGGCAAATCGAAAATATGAATTATTAATTGGGAGGATGTTCTGAGACCATCAACTGTGGAGAAATTTTAGGAGATGAACGCAGAGGGCACGCAAGCGCCATGGCCCAGCACCTGTTGACATAGTACTGGAATTTGTTAATATCTTAATCTCATTTTGTGATAAGGTGGTTCCTGTCATTTTATCAACATATTAAAGTGGTTTTCTGCGTGCACTGTGTTTATGCGCGTCCAGACTTAATTTAATATTGGTAAATCATTATGAAAGTGTTATAAGCTTTCTATGTTAATTTAATTAAGTAAATGAAAGATAAAAATTTATAAAAGAAAAATGAAGTTATTAGTATATGAAAGATGATATAATTATTTTCTAAGTTGGTCATTGAAATTGAAAAATGTATTTAAAATTAGCATTTTCTAATGTGAGGCAGGCCCATTTATTAAAAAGGGATTGTTTTTGTTGGGATTGTTTTGTTTTTTATGTAGGTTGTTTTTGTTGGGATTGTTTTGCTTTTTTAAAGTAGGATTGATGCTTTTAAGGTAGAGTGTTATAAATATTTTTATAATTAGTATAATCGTATTAAAAATATTAATGTGATAGGATATAATTGAAGTTTTTAAATATAACAAAAAAATTATGTCACGAGAAGAAAGTGTTTTAACAATATATACATTACTTAATTAATATTATATAAGAAAAAAGATGGTTTAATTTTAATTTAGGAGAAAAAAAGGAATTACACATCTTATTGTAAAATGGATTATTTTGCTAAATAAAATTTGTTTATATTAATTTTCTTATATTAGATTAATTTTTTAGAATTGGAATAATCTAAAATCCTTAGGAAATTGGTGGGCGGGGAGCCACTTGGCACAAATCTAATTTAAATTGAGAAGAAAAAAAAAAAGGAATTAATAAAAATAAAAATAAAAAATTTAAACATTAAAATAATATAAAAACAAATAATTAATAATTTTTATAAAATTGAGATAATATAGTAAATGTATGAATAGAAGATTTTGGGCAAACTCATGGTTTAACCCATGGTATTTTTCTCTAATGGTCAAATTTCATTAAAAAAAATAGTAAAAAAATAAAAATAAAAAAATTAATAGTTAATAATTAAAATAAAATTGAGATAAAATAGTAAATTTGCAGATGGAGGTTTTTGCGCTCTAGTTTTTCTCAACCATTGTTTTTTCCATGGTATTCTTCTCTAATGTTGTCCATTTTAAGGTATTCTTCGCTAATGTGAGACATACCATTGCAATAACTAGATCAAAATAAGGCCTAATTTCCCAACACAATTAATATAAACCCTGAGCAGTTTTCATATCCAATTTGGCGAATGAAACCACTCAATAAAGGCACAATACACAAAGATTTTATAGCTATGTGGATGCATGTTTTTCAGGTAAAACTTGGGAAAAACAATTTTCCTCACTTTGTTACATAACCTTCAAAGATTAGATTTTCCTAGGTTGTTCTTTATGTTATTCATTTTATTTATATGTTTGAAATTTTACTTTTAAGTGTAAAGAGAAAAATGATGACGAAAATAAAATAAAAATATATACATGCAACCCTACTTTTTGTTTATATTTTTTTTGTTTGCTTTTAAAATTTTATTAGAGCTTGCTCAGTTAAGATATATGCCAACCATTAGTTTTAACCTCCACATGAAAATCACTAGAATATTGTCTCTGAGATATTCATAACAATTTAGTTTGGATACAATTTTTATTGAGTTTTATTTAG